>PVJO010003919.1:0-116106 GCA_004026905.1 Hystrix cristata | reverse complement strand
GATAGGGAAAAGGGGGATAAAGAAGAAGGTTAAAAGAAAAGTAAGATGAAAGGGGAAAAAATGGTAAAGTGTAGCTACATTTGTTGCAAATAGGGAGGGGTGGGTGAATGGAAGGGAGGGGAGGGGAAGGGGGGAAGAGGGGGGAAAACCAAGATGTATCATGTACAGGTACAAAATAACCATGTTGATTATGATCATTCTGTATATAGTGTACCAATACATGTTCTTGGTTAAAAAAAAAAAGAGTGGAGAACTAGAAGGGGAAAATAAGGAAGGGAAAAGGGAAAGAAAAGGAAAAGGGAAAAAATGGAAAAATGTTAATAAACTTGCTGTAAATAAGGAAAGGGGGGAATGGAAGGGAGGGGTGGGGAAGAGGTGGGGGACCAAGAGACATCATGTATAGGTGCAAAATAACTATGATAAATGTGATCATTATGTATGCAATGCACCAATGCGTGTTCTTGGTAAAAAAAAATAAAATTAAAAAAATATATAATATGTCAATGTAAAACACTTGTATATGAAGTTTTGGAATTATGTATTTCTCTGGTGCTATGATCTTCTTTCCCTTTACCCAGAACTTATTTGGCTTTTCCTTTATGCATGATACAGATGGTGGGTCTATTAGAAACAACTGGTGTCCTCCATACTTAGAATTTTCTTTTACATAGTTGCACTGTTTGACATAGGATGGTATTTTGAATTTAATACACAACTGTTATTTTTAAGAAAGAACTCAGCCCATCTGCTCTAGCTGCAGTTGCACTCATAAAGGGAACTGGAGGTCACCAGTGTTTGCTGGCAGCGGACCTTCTAGTATCTAGAACTGATGCCAATAAAAATTAGAATATGTGCTCAGCACAATGCCATCCTACTCTGCGGATGTGTGAGGGCCAAAGGTCACTTGAAATACTAATGGGAAAACTGATTAAAGCCAAGAATGCTGCTCATTATGTAAACAGTGCTTCCTGCTGACCTAAAAAAAAAAAAACAAAAAAAAAAACAAAAAAAACTTTCCTTTGGTGTACAGTTTCTTTAACTCTGAAAGTCTAAATGACCAAAGAGCACAAGATATTTAACAAAAGAAATATTGAATAGTTAACTTCTTTACTAACTTGACTTCTAGTTGGATCATGCATTCTTTTTTTTTTTTTTTTTTTGGTGGTGCCGGGGATCAAACTCAGGGCCTTGTGCTTGCAAGGCAAGCACTCTAATCACTGAGCTAAATTCCCAGCCCCAGGATCATGCATTCTTAACCTAATATTTATTAAAAACTGGAAAAAAACTTACCATGTTAATGAAGAATATTATCTAAAATAAAATATTTAAACAATTGTATTAAAATGCTTTACTTCTGAAAACGCAGTAGGCTAATTTTTCTACATTTTCTGATATACTTCAAAGGAATCTGAACTTTTTTACCTCTGAGCAAAGAAACTATGATGGCAATTGAAAGATAATAATGATGAATGCTTACCTGGAAAAGTCCAGTTTTATTGAAGAAAGTAAACTGTGCTCTTTTAACTAACACAGAATCTTCCTGACTTAAATTCTCAAGTAAATTTGGAGGCAGAATTACAGAAGCCAATGAGTCCACTTGTCCACTCTCAAAGTCCATCTGTCAAGCAATCACAATGGCACAGGAATGATAACTTATTCTACATGCGAAGTAAGTGAGAGAACAAATCCAAGTTAGCAGATTAGCTCAGACCAAGGTTTGTGCTCCCCTACTAAGCGGTCCCTACAACTCCTAGATAAATGCCCCCTAGACAGAGCCGGAGATCTAATTCAGGCTTCAGATGCACGGCCAAGGAGCAAATGCTTTGATTCTAACTGAGGCAAATGAGAGATATACGAATCAGTAACATTTCAAGTATGAGAATTAGATTTAGTGGTATCATACATGGAGATTTCTTCAAAACATGAAGTGAAAGATAATAACTACGAGACAGAGAGAGAAGGACTAAAGGTAATGGGTTTGATGGCCAAGACTGAATTGCCTCTGCAAAGAGGCAACAGCTGAAATTTTAGGAATGTTCTCTGCTGCCATTTTTTCCTGAGACCATAGTGAGGCTGAGTGCTTGCTTTCACTCTCGGCATGAGAATGAGGCCAAACAAGTTTTCATTCTTAAAATAAAAAAAACAGAATTGCCCCAAAGTGCCCCTAGTCAAGGCGAAAAATGGTCCTGCCTGAATTTTCCTATTTGTTGTGTAGTTTATCCCCGTGGCTAAAGAAATATTATACTTCACGTACACATTCTCCCGGGCCAGGAACCGTGGCGTATGCATTTGGTTTGGCCTGGTGGCCAGGAACACTGTCTGGCATGTAGTAGGCGCCTGAAACGTACCTACTGAAGTCTAATGTTAATGTGTCCAAGTAGCACTCCATTAATCTGCCCCTAGATTACTTGTCCAGCCTCACTGTTACCTGCTGTCCCAAGATGTCTACATTATTAGTTTTCAAAGTTTGACCTTCAGGTCAGAAGTATTGGTGATATCTGGGAACATGCCAGAAGTGTAAATGTCACAGCTCTACCCAACACCTATGAAATTTGAAGCTCTCGGTTTTAAGGAGTCCTTCAGAATGTCTATGCTCATTTTGAGATCCACCAGCAAAGAGAAGACCTTGTGGTTCTTCCCACCATGAGCCTTCTCACTACCTCATCCTCACACCCACTGACAATATGGCGGCTCCTACTCATGCTCAGCTTCATATCATCTCTTGTCAAGGTAACTCCAATCATCCAGGCTACGAATGTAACTCCTATGTGCTTCCGCATCACTTATGGCTGCTGATAGAATTAAACTAAGCTGATATTCAGATTTGCTTGTCATTTCCTTGACCAATATTTCCCTGAAGTAGCAACTGAAGTGATTTGAAAGTTTGTATTTGTCTAATTAATTAAAATTAAAGAAATCACTGGCTCCTTACCTGGAAATATGATTCATTATTGCTCGGGAGACCAATGCTAAAATTTGAAATGGCACTCATTCCTGGTGTCAGGGATGATACTCCAAGGGCCAAATTCCGAGTTGTAATATTCACGTGTGGTGTGCTATTTAGATCTATCTTGAAGGCCAATTCATCAATTGTTTTTAAAGCTCTTAAAGAGACAACAATAATATCACTGTTAAATGACACAATGTTTTATGTACTTGAACACACATGTTTAGCTGCATGGCAAAACGCAAATCAAATACAATGACCTTTACATTTTCTAATCTTAATGCAAATATTGACAAAATTGCTCCACACCACAACTGTATCAGTTAAAACACAGAATTATAGTGACGGTACTTTCTTAAGCGGACTATCTGCTCTTTAAGGGAGAGGAACAACTAAGTCATCCTGAACAATATTGTATTTTGTTTGTCTTAGTCTTCCTTTTCATACATGAAATGTGTTCTCTCCATATAAATTAGCAAGAACCAAATGAAACAATGTGGTAAAGGTGTTTCAGGTACTGCAAGACTTTGTAAAAGTGTTTGTAATTATCATTATTACCGTTATTATTATTATTAGGGAGATAAGATAGAGAATAGAGAATACATTTGTTTTCCATAACAGGAATTGAATTCGGAGGCACTCTACCCTTGCGCTACATCCCAGCCATCGCCTATTTTGCTTTGAGACAGAGTCTCACAGGGTTGCCTGGGCTGGCCTTGAACTTGCATCCTTCTGCCTGAACCTCCTGAACAGCAGGGATCATGGGCATGCATCACTGTTAAAAGAATATAAGGCATGACATCCCCTCATTTCGCCATTTTCCTCTCTTGTGAGTGTCTTTAGTTACACTATTGTAGCTGCCCTCACGTCTTGAATTAATTCCAAACATTTAGCATTCACGGTCACCTTGACTTTGGGGAAGAACCAGAAGTCACACAGTACCAGATCCAGTGAATAAAGTGGAGGAGGACATACCGTAATAGTTTCGCAAGCCTGCCTTTCTGTTATATGGCACCTGCAATCACCATATTTTGTTTTTAAATTAGATCTCATAAAAATACTCATGAAAGAGGATTTCCACAATTGTTTCAGAAGGTGGCAAGAGTGATGGGATAAGTGTGTTTGAAGGTAGGGGAGTACTCTGAGGCAGCGTGTCTTTTACTGTAGTAAAATTTTTAAAATGTAAATGTTCTCTATTTTGATCATAACATATACATCTTAATGGATATATTATGATCATCTAAAATGTAGATGAAAGAAAGGTAATAGAAAAGCATTAAATAGCTTAATGTTAATATATCAAACACATTTTAAATATATACAAATTGCATTCTACAAAAATGGATACCTTTTTACCTGCCCTGTGCATTTTCATTTTAGAAGTACACATTGCTGTGGCAAAATTCATACAACAGTGGACATAAAATGACCGAGTTATACATAACCCCATAGAATTCTTCAGATGATAAATATATTATGTTTTGGGGGCTATTTATATGTCTGCCAGGTGACATCTCTAAATATTTTATAAGTCATATTTCTCAAAAAAATATAGAATTTTGAAGTTCACTTTGTGAACGACCCTGGGAACTATCTAGGTATCTTCCAAAGAGTTGAGTTATAAAATTTGGGCACAGGGAGTTCATATAGGTAAGGAACTATGTAGCAACACACTGAACCAATACATTTTACCTTCCAGAGAAAAAATAAAAAAGATACTTACTCAGAAGAAGACTCAAGCAAGTCATTATCTGAACTGCTTAAGATATTAGAAAATATATTCATTAGAGTTGAGCCGAGTGTTATATCAATATTTTCTTCCTTATTCACAATTCTTTTGACCTGTTCTACAATGCTGTTAATATTGGCTGAAGTTAAGTTCTGCCCATCAGCAGTTAAATTTAAAATCTGACTGGCAACTTCATTTGCTTCCCCTAAAAAAAGGCAGAAGAAACAACACACACAGTTTTATCTGTGCATTTTGAGGACATTCAGGAATGCAAAGCATAATGTGACATTTCACTTTACAGCTGAACCAGGAAAGTGGGGTTCCCGTGTGCACCCCTTTGTCAACATCTTCACAGGGTTACAATATTTCCTTATACACAGAGACTGAGTTCTCTCTTTAGTAAGATACAAATTACGTGAAGGGACCAGTGTTTACATATTATTCTAAGAGAAATGGCCCCAGAATCAATAAATAAGTGGATATTTGCTGTTCAAAAACATCAAAGTATACAATATCGACAAGACAGCAATTTACATATTATTTATAAGTCTTCTCTAGAATTTTCTTACAATTTTTAATCTATAGAATAAATACAACATAAAGTTAGAATGAAAGGAAAAGTATATTCTAGCTTAGATGAAACAAGCCTTTGGGTAACATTTAATATTAAAACAGCAGCATACAATAGAACGTGTCTGAGCAGGATGAAAACCACTAAGTCGTTTCATTTTGCCTTTAGAATTGAAGAGAAAGTCTTACTTACTTGAACAGTTGGAAACATCAAGGGGTCCCCAAAAGGCTAATGATGTGCTGCGATAACTATAAAACAACAACGGAAAAGATATTTCAAAAACTGGGCATAAGTGGTATTATAACTGACAAAAATAAGTAAGTTTTAGGGTTTTCCTTAGTATCCGGGTAAGTTTCATTTGAAAACAAAGCTATAATACACGGAAATGGAACTCATACCAAAAATCCATGCCGGAAGAAAATCAGTAACCCACATCAAAGAAACAAAGTCCTAGCAATACCCTGTACCCTAATGCGGATCACTGGTTAGGTACCGCTTTAAGAACTTTACAGGTAAAATCTGATTTTGATTTCACATAACTCTGGAATGCAGATTATGATAGACATGTTATAGATGAGGAAATGGACTTAGATAAACCGAGGAATTTTCCGAAGTCACCAGCCAGGAAGAGGTAGGGCCACATTTCAAATTCCAGTCCATAAATCCCTAAAGCTCTTTTCTCTCCTCCCTACCGAGTGTCCAGCACAGTGGTGGATGCAAAGTGTTTACACTTGGGCAGTTTCCCTTCCCAAAGTCCCTCCAAGGAAACCCTGATGGGAGAGAATTAGACCTTCCTTGTGGTTCAGTGAATCCCTACAACTGTTTTTTCCCTGCTTTTTCTGTCAGACATTCAGGAAAAATTCTCAGTGCCCTGAAAGTCTCCATCGTTGATTGCCCCATGCTTGATCTTATTTTTATTCCCTCTTTCCTCCTTCTCTGCTCTCCAGATAGGAAGTTTTGGGATTCCAGGTGCGTGTTTTGAAGCTGAAGGTTGGTTTATCCACACGCAAGTTGCGGTGCTCTCCAGTGACCTCAGTTTCTCCTTGGAGAGGGCTCACCTGGCAGGATGCCAAGAAAAACACTGCCATTCTGGGTAACCTACTTATCTTATCTCTGCTTCCCAGAAGGGAATGATTTAGAGACATACAGCTTGCTGCCCCACTCAGCACGGTGCATGAGAACTACTGGCTGGCAAAGTCAGTGAAAGCATTACCAAGTCCGTGAGACAGAGAAGCCAGGCTTGTCGGGACACGGGAGGCTGTACTCCGAAGGCGGGCGGGCAGGCCAGTGAAAGCCTTTGGGTTCCTCCACAGGAGCGCATGCGCCTATGAGAAAATGAGAACCAACATGAAAACAGCAGCCCTTCCTTCGTGTTAGAGGTGCGGCAAAACGACCATCTGGTAATTAAGCATGTATTCCATGGAATAACAACATACTAATGTTTTATATGCAGAGTTTTTTTAAAATCCAGAGATTAGAAAGAATAAACATTTAATACATTTCAGATATAAATATTAATATGTCTTCCAAAATTGCCCAATAAAAAGACATATGTATGTGAGTACATATAAACATGAAATGTAACATTTTCAGCCATGTAAATCATCAGCAGATATTGGTTAAAAAAAAAGCCTTATTCAAAAAATAAACACTACAGAAAGTGAAAAGAAATTCTGAGAAATTAAAAATGCAATTTGATCATTTTAAAATGGAAAAGCATATAAAATAGTGTGCTAATAGTATCGTCATTGAGTTGTGAGCGTATTTTATAGACACTTTTCTCTAATAGTATCTCCTGCCCGGAAGCTTAGTGGGCAAGAAGCAAGAAGGCTCCTACGATTCAACTTTACCTGTTTAGCCTCATCATTCACCCCCAAATCATCCCACTTCCCACTTTTTGTTAGAAAACATGCTGAGTAATTTGTGTAACATAAATGATTCAGATTTTGTATTTTGAGAAATATCAAAGTAACAGCAATACATCAACAAACACAAACAAATCTTCTATTTCAGTACAGAACAACAGCAAGTTATGTCAGACTTTCGGGAAGGAGTATCTCGATCACCAACTGACTATCCCAGTGACCTTCCCATCTGGAGTGTGAGCTTTAACTGTACACTTTAGCCTTTTATTTTCAAACGGCAGAAACTTTTCTCCACACACCCCCTTGTAGATAAACAATGATGTATAGACTTTAACTGGTATAAACTAATAGCCAGGTATGCCCAAAGAGTCGTCCTGGGATTCTTTGGCCCTGGAGGGCGGGGGCGCTGGTCCTGGTCATGTACTGCCCAGCATTTGTCGCATTCCATCTTACTGAAGACTTCTGCATGAAGGCATCACTGTGCTCTTACCCCCCAGAAGCCCCTTGTTAGGAAGCGAGTACTCTCCCACCGGGAAAGCCGTCTATTAGGACCAATCATTCGCACTCATCCAGTTCTCCGAGCCCCGCTAACTGTGCACACCGATGGCGTGGAGGAGCTGGTCCCCGCACCGCAACAGAGGTGCCGCCTCGGTCCCACTCTGTGCTCTGGCCTCGGTGCAAGCGCCCTCCCCGAGTCTGAGGACGCCTGCCTAACGTTCAGCCTCCTGAGTGTGCACAAGGTGAAGCAGTGAAGTTTTCTTTTCTCTTGACTTCTGGGAAAGCAGACAAGTGCGGGCGTATAATGTTAGAACAACTACTGAGCTGCACATATTTTTGAACATTTGCTTTTAAAAAATATTCTCGCACAAGGCCCTCAGTTCGATCCCCAGCACCAAAAAAAAAAAAAAAAAATTCTCATCAAGATTCATTCATGTAACAAGTATTCAAGTGCTGGGCAATGTGCTGGGTTCTGGGGAGAGGTAGAAGTAAAGGCGTTAAAAAAAATAAGATGTGGGGCTGGGGATTTAGCTCAGTGATTAGAGTGCTTGCCTTGCAAGCACAAGGCCCTGAGTTCAATTCCCAGCACCAAAAAAAAAAAAAAAAAAAGAAAAAGAAAAAGATGTGATCTCATGTTAGAGGAGATTACTATTTAAAGAAAAATACCTAAGAACATAAATATGTACAATAAAAGACTGTGGTCCCTCTCTTTCTCTGTCTGTCTCTTTCTCTGTTTCTACTTTTCTCTCTCTGTCTCTCCCTCGTCTTTCTCTCTTCCCCTTCCTCCCTTCTCCTCTCTTCCCTTCTCTTCTGCTTCCTTCTCCCCCCCACCCCATTCCTTCCTGCCTCAATGTGCTATTGTGTGTTTGTGGTACTGGAGATTGAACCCAGGGTCTCCACACAGCACCCCATCGCTAGTCCCTTTCTTTTCAGACAGGGCCTTGCTAAGATGCTGTTTCCCAGGCGGGTGTCAAACGTGCAATCCTCCTGCCTCTGCTTCCAAGAGATTTCTGGGCTTCCAGGTGTGTGTGGCACCATACCAGGCTCCTAAGCCCAGGGTCTTCCAAAGTGTATGAGGCCCAGGTATCTGGACAGTGTGGAAGCTCAGAGGAAGCAATATATATTTACATGATGATGTCAGAAATGATTTCATAGAAAAGGTGATTTGGGGGCTATCTTTAAAAATATGTAGGTGATCACTGAGTGGACAGTGAGTGTAGAGAAAGGCGGTGTGGACAAGAGCATGTCTGGGGAAGGGCAAGCAGTGCCGCACTTGAGGCTGGAGCTCGGGGAACCAACAGAGTGGAGGTAAGAAGTGATTTGAGATTCAAAGTAGCTCCCAGATTTCTGGCCTATTTCTACAAAGACAGTGGTGTAATTAATGGAGACAGGCATTACAAGAGAAGGAAATGCTTTATCATGAGAAATTGCCTTTTATAAGATTTACCTTCTTAGTGTTCATATGCATGTATACACACACTTTTTTAAAAGTCCCTACAGTTGAAGCCAATAACGGTCAGGTTATTCTGGCATTTTGTTTATACTGTTGGTATTTTCATACAACATTCATAAAATAAATATAAAATCTCATCTGCCTCTTTAAAAATTCCCTTAGATTCATAGGTATGAGTTGATTTTCTTTTCCTTTTTTTGTTAAATCACTCATTTGGTACAGTATCTGCAATACAACAAATTAGGTCATCAGAAAAATATTTTTATACAGACAAACAACACATGAAGGCAGACTATTTCTGTTGTTGCTCGATTAAACCTGAACATAGAGTCATACACAATGCACAGTATGAAAACTCAAAGCCACTTACCCAGCTGTCTCACGTTCACTGTGTACAGCCGCAAGCCCTCGTCCAGGGACTCGTTGTTTTGTAAAAGCTTCTGCTGGATGGTTTTTCCTTCCAAGTGGACATTGTTGGTTGCATTGTAAACCAGAAGGGCCCAAATCACCAACCTAGAAAAACATTTCAAATAGAAATGTTTTTGGAGTTGCTGACTGGCTTGTTGATTTTTGGTGGGAAAAACAGGACACCGGGATCTGGGGGGTGACCACAAACTGTTGAGATGGGAAAGACTGGCCAAGGAGCTCTTGGATTTTCCCTGCTGCTGCCTGCATGGATTACAATGTTAAAAATACCTCAGCATGAGTAGATTTTTATAAGCTACCACATAACTACAGGTGGAACTTCATCATATAATCCTATTTGTTTTCAGAAATATTTGAGTATTCAATGTATAGTATTTAATGTATTATGTAAAAATATTTTCTAATGTGCACACAAGAATGCATTTTAGGCTGGGAATTTAGCTCAGTGGTTAGAGTGCTTGCCTAGCAAACAAAAGGCCTTGAGTTTGATCCTTGGCACAAAAGAAAAAAAAAAAAAGAATGAGTTTTCTTTGTGGTTAATTCTACATTGTTTCTTTATGGCCAGAAATAAAGTTTTTAAAGAAAAATTAGGATTATAATTGATAATTGACTTTTGAACTTATAAAGCACTACTGTTTAAAACTGTGGTATAATTTCTCCAGATGAGTGACAAATAATTTTCCATCTCCATGAAACATTTGGAAGCGTGTTGTATGGTAAAATTCATAAATAAATACTCAAAATACATTCTGTGATTGGTCAACATATTACCAAAGATGGTTTCAAAGTCTGGCCTTAAAGATCTTTAAAACTAAAAACTCTGTGAGAAGCAAGGAGATGTATCCTAAAATCTCTATCAAACATTTGGTATACAATTTAAAGTAAGGTAATTTTATGTTCAACTATAATCACAGCTGTAATCAACAGCAGAAATCAAAACTATTAACTCCATCTTGAAATAAAATCAAATGACATTATCTTGTCAGGTAGAAGAGAAATTTTTTCCCCTTAGACGTGATAGCTGTGGGTTTGCCAAAGAACTTTCATCTTGCTTCATATTCAAAGAGAAATTAGTATGACACAGCATTATATTATCAAATCAGCTACTGTCTGCACATGGGAGACAAAGACAAAGCAGGCAGTTACTCCGTGGAGAGGCAGCGCCAGTTTTTATTTAGGAAATCCTATAAACATGAATCAAAATTAAAGTACTAATATATTTGCAGTGCTAAAAAATAAGTTAAATATCTGCTATTCAAAGTTAGGTGACATTAAGTAGCTCTATTTTTCCTCTATCGATACTTGTGCCAATCTCAAGGGCAAAGTGCTGTGCTGTTCTTCTAACTCATTTTGAAAAGCTCTTTATCTTTAAAATTATCAACTGTTAAACGTTCGTATATAAACCACATTTCAGGATAAAGTAATTGTAGTTATGAATACATCAGCGAACTGTGATATCTTGGTAATTTCTGAAATGGCCTACGGAAAAGGATCCCTCGATTACATTTTTGTTTGGAGATAAGCTTTGCCACTCTGGTTACTGAGAATTTAGAACCGGGAATGCGACATTTTACTTCTCTTCAATATTGAGAACATCATTAGTGCAGCGTGTTATGGACGGATGGTACTGTAAACCCAAGCTCAGCCATCCAAGAATAACCATGCACTTTCACAGGTCTTATCTGTATTTTCCTTTCTCATCCTGAAAATTGAAACTATTTTATGGTTCTACAAAGTCATGTTCTATCTGTTATGACCATCGGCCACTCTTTATTTGAACAAACCTGTCTCTGTAGTTTTGGTTTCCTGCCTGTCTAGGTGATAGGGTATGATAGGATCATCGAAAGCTATAATGATACAATCAGACTGAAAAGTTTGGGAAAAAGAATGTGAGAAGCTAGCAATTTGGAGAAAAACGATGAGAGACAATAAAGCTTCATCACTGAGCATAAAAGTAGTAGAGAATGGAAAAAAAGGAGGGACTATAGAAATAATTAAAACAATGCTAAGAATTCATACTAAAGGGACACGAAATAAGATTTTCCCACATGCATTGTCTTAGTTCATTGTATAATTTTTTGTGAAACTAGTCATTGGTTTGACAGAGCGGGAAATTAAGATTTTTATGAATTTGAATGTCTTTCAAGCAAGAACTTCTGGAGGCAGAGATATGCTAATGAGGGCTGATTTCAGTATTAGAAGATACGGGAAGAACTGCAGCAGGTAAGGTGAAAAGGGAATGCTGAGAAATGTAAAACACTGGTGAGTCTCAAATGGGGACTGTCCCCATTGTAGATAGAGTGCCCAGCAAAGGGAGCCAGGCTGCTGCTGGATCCATTGCTGAAAGCTTAGTATAATCAAGTAGCAAGGGTTGAGAAAGAAATCATTTAGCTAAGTAGAGAAATTCTGTTGAATACATTACTCTGTTTTTGGATCATAAAGGAGAAAGAACAATGTCAGAAAATAAAAATAATTTTCCCTAATCAGGTGTCTTGATCTAGTGCATTGAATATATACAGAAATTATGAGTTTTAATTTAAATTTAGAAATATTTGTCTTTCTAATGTTAAATTATCTGGTCAACTTTCAGATAAATTTTTGTTTTTAACTTTTCATAGTAAGAATATATTCCTTGAAAAGAAGGTTAAATTCTCAACACATTCGTTATCTCTAATATCAATTTAGTCCACTGCAACTCAGCAAGACTTAGGAGAACATTTGCTTTTCAACCAATTAAAAAGACAGAGAGATAGACAGACAGACAGACAGACAGTATACTGCCAGAATACAGCTAACTTTTGTTTTTCATCAGGAGTTGAGGTTGTTTTCACTTTATAGCAATCTTAACAATATACTGGACATACCTATTAAATCACTTGTGTGGAGTCATGATTCTGACATGAATTTTAAAATGGAGAATTTAGAAAATCAGGTGATGGCTTTAAATGATAAACATATTTTGTCACTTATTATCCATATTATTAGGTGCTATAATACATAGTAAGCTCTTTATTTAAAGCTATTTTTATTTTTTACAGTTCTACGGATTGAATTTGGGCATATTTGGCAAGCACTTTTCCAGTGAGCTACAAGCCCAGCTCTAATGTTATTTCTTGAAGTTCTGTTTGAAATTTCAAATAGCAGATAATGGGTTATATAAAGTAAACTGGAAATACTAAAAGTAATAATTCATTCATGTTAAATGTTCTAATTCTGAATTATTTTTCATCAGACACTTCCACTCAGTCTGTTCTATTATGGTTTTAAATAAAAAAAATATCATGCATTAGTGCTAAAGAAATCATTTAAATGTTCTAGGTAATTAAATATTTCCTCTTACATCATTGTTTTCTACCACATCATCAAAGCAGTGAGCAAGAAAAAGAACGTTACACTTTTAGACGATTTTGTTAGTGTTACCTTTGATCATCCACAATGCTTCTCTTGACTTTAATCTTGTCCTCTCCAGTGCTCAGGTGAAAACTATAAATATAAATACATATATTCATTGGCATCCTCATCTACTGAATCATCAAGAAAACTGCAAGAGGTAAAAGGTGCAGCAGAATGGCCATCCTAAGCCACTATTTCCAAATGTGTGTTTGGAGGGTCTCGATTCTTTCGCAAGCCCAGACAAATGTGTATTTCTGCTTTCTTTTGAAGACTCTTAATGCATGTGAGTAGAACAGAGAACTTGAGAGGTTCCTAGAAACAACCTGCTTCAGTTTGTTGAATACTGAAGTTCCTGAACTTGACAACTGACCCCTTTTCTGTTATTTCTATTATTATTCAGGCTCACAGAGTATTATAGTTAAGGGTCAAGAAACACACTTTACCAACTATTTTCAGTATAAAACTGAAAGCAAGGTACAGATGAACAATATGTAGACAATACTGTTTTCTGAGGATTTAGCGACAAATTTAAATGGAAAAAGAGTAGAAAGTCATTTTAAAAAGCAAGGTTGCAAACAGATGATAGATGTACTATGGTATGGAGAAAGCGATCTTCAGATGGGAGTACACACAACCCAGGGTGTGCTCTGGATCCAGAGGGGTATGAAGAAAAAAACCAACAGAACTTGTTTATATTTCATTATTCTCTTATTTTTTGATACATTACGACATATACTGATTCAGTTGTATGTACACATGCACACAGTTTATTTCTAGTATGTCATACAGAGACAGCAACATTACATTACCATTACTTTTTACCTAAAATAATTCATTCTGTCACTTACCTGATATTCACCACATAAACAGTATAGTTCCAATTCTGGAAAGTTGAATTGAGCTGAAAACCATAAAGGAAAAAGGTAAGTTTTATTAATTTTTTTTTTCACTGAATCAAGATTTTTACTCCCAAAGCCTAAGTTTGTCTTTGGGATTAGACAACCTTAGTTAATGTAATAACCTGGAGGAATCTAGATTGGAAGCCAAGTCTATCTGTTTGGAAGCTCTCAAGTTTCCTCCATGGCCCATATTATAATAAAATTAGCAAAACGAACACCATCTTTATTCTTTATTTAATAAATACAGAGGTACAATAAAATATATTTTCTAGTAATTAACATCTCAAAAATATTAGTAAGAAGAATTATAAATTAACAATATAAGTCTTTAAAAATAAGTGGAAAATAAGTTCAACATTACTGGAAATATGTTAATTTATTTCACGTGGTTATTCAAGAGTTTTTACGGTCTCTGTATCGGATTTTTTTAATGAAGTAATAGATTCCTCTCCAGTATAAATAATAAATTTCCATAATACAGTGTCTGTTTTAATTGCAAAACAGGATTTCTTCACTGACATGAGTGCTTCCTGTTTTTATGTCACCGCTAAAGGGTTCTTTAAGTCTTGTTTCATACCAACATTTAGCTTTCCTTGTTAGCATTTGCTAGCTTGTGTCTGGGGTATCTCCCAGGACCCCCGTGCTAACGTTGAGGTCTCAGGCTTGTGTCGCTACTGGAAGGTGGTGGAAACTTGGAGAGGAAATTGGGTCAATGTGACATGCCCTCGAAGGGCTATTTGGATCCTGATCTCCTCCTGTCTCAGGCTTCTTCCACCACACACCTCTGCTGGGGAAACTCCACCGCCACAGGCCCACACTGACCAGGCCAAGTGAGCGGGGAACGGAACCTCTCAAACTGTGTGCTTGTTTCCGCGGACACGAGTTCAGGTCCTCTGTCAGCACGATGAAAAGCTGACATGGAGTTTTGAAAATTAAATGTGTATTTTAGGAAATGCTGCTAAAAGGGAGATTAAATTATTTTTAATTATGACTGATAATGCAGGTTTAATTTCCCTTATCTGAAATGCTTGGGATCAGATTTTTTTTTTCTAATTTTGCAGTATCTTTAAATAATTTACTGGTTGAGCATCCCTCATTTGGAAGTCAAAAAGGAGCATTTCAGATTTCAAATTCTTGGATTAGGGACCCCCAACGTGTAATATACACAGACGGTAACATGCAAAAAGACAATTTAAATATTCTTTTTCATCAAGTGTCTGCTTGGATAGCTTGCATCTTAAATTAAAAGTATCCAATGAAGTTTAGTTTCAGATGAAGATGATGCTATGTTGAAAACAGTACAAAGCATAAATGTATGATTCTACCTTGCATAACATAAAATTTCTAGCGATACTAATTTTTAGGATTAATAATATCAGTGGCTTAAAAATAAAATTAAATAATTACACTTTGACATAGTTATGACTTCAAAGAATAATACTGGAAAAAATGGGGCACAAAAATGAATTTTTTCTATGATGCTTGCTGTCCAATTAGAAATTAAACATACCTCTTAGTGCCTGAATTAGTTACTAATGGTAATATATCATTTTTAAAAAAGTTCGTTGTAGCACAACCATGTTCATAGCAGCACAATTTGTAATAGCTAAGTCTTGGAAACAACCTAAATGCCCAACAACTGATGAATGGCTAAAGAAGATGTGGTTTTTCTACACAATAGAGTACTACACCGCCATAAAAAAGGATAAACTAGAGTCATTTGTATGTAAATGAATGTTCCTTGAGAACATACTATTAAGTGAAATAAATCAGACACTTATTAGTACACATCGAATTGTTTCTCTGATATGAGAAACCATAAGTGTAAATAAGGGCAAAAGGGTAGAATAGATATTATGTTTAAAAAAAAGAGAGAGATAGTATTCAAAAGAGAGGAGAACTAGATAGGGAAAAGGGGGATAAAGAAGAAGGTTAAAAGAAAAGTAAGATGAAAGGGGAAAAAATGGTAAAGTGTAGCTACACTTGTTGCAAATAGGGAGGGGTGGGTGAATGGAAGGGAGGGGAGGGGAAGGGGGGCAAAGGGGGGAAAACCAAGATGTATCATGTACAGGTACAAAATAACCATGTTGATTATGATCATTATGTATACAATGTACCAATAGATGTTCTTGGTAAAAATAAAAAATTAAAAAAAAAACAAAAACCAAAAAACAAAAAAAGTTTGTTGTAATATTTATCCTTAAAGTTTATTAAGGAATTTTATTGTAACAGAACTGTTAATTATGTACTGTTTTTCCAATGATCAACTTGTTTTTAAAAATATTGTTTTTAAAAAAGATCTAAAATACTATGTTTTCCCATCAGGATACATTTATCAAACATGTACAAAGAATAAGAAAATTCATTTTACTTACTGCAGAATGTATACGCTAGTGAGTACTCATAAAAAAAGCTCATGTTTGAACCCTGCCAGTATCTGTCTAGTCTGGTATTTTGTATAAAAAAGTACAAAACCTCACAGAATAGAAATCTGTGGGAAATAAAATCCTTGACAGCGATGTGGAAAAGAAAATGAAAAACTCCATAGGTTTTATTTCATAGGGAAAAAACAAAATGTTAAAAATTTGAAATTAGAAAATAGCATAAAATTCAGTAAGAGCATACTGGTTAAAAAAATTATAACCTAAATGTCCACTGACAAAAGATTTGTTTAATAAATGACTAGACAACTACATCATGAAACACTCTGCACTGTGGGAAAAAAAAAGAAAGAAAGAGAAAAGATAAGAGTCTCCTGTTCTAATGCTGCAAATCTGGCAACAAAAATTATGTACAAGGTAGAACTGGCATGTAAAATGTATTAGTTTTAATGTAAAAAGGAAGGAAATACAAATCTATGTTATTTTTATGTGCACAAAATAGTTAAGAAAAACAACTGATTTCCAAGCAGATAGGTTGTCCTCCAGGAAGATGAGTGGCAAGGGAGAGCAGACTTTCGTGATAAGTTTTCATACTTTTGGTTTTAATCACACATCCAAACAAAATAATAAATAAATGTATTTTAAAAAATAACTTGCAATATATGAATTTAATTGTAAGGATACCTACCAAACTCTATATGTCTATTTGTGTGATACTTTTCTTATTTAATACATCGCTAGTCTCAAATACACCTCTCTTTTATGCATATGCACAATGCCCTGCACATTATATATCTATACAGATACCATAATGAATAGTTTCTGCACTTGAGTAAGATCTACAGATTCAATGACCCAGAATCTCTTCCAGATTCTAGAAGTGAAAGGTTTAAAGCAAACAACCAAAAAAGCAAGTATAAATTTCACTTACCCATTCTGCCACCTTGCTCTGTACTTTGACCTCAGGGTGATGAAGGATATTTTGAATCACTACGGATATTCTATACATAATTCCATCTGCCCATTGGAAATAGGATCAATCCATGAATTATGTTTTATAGTCATATCAAACAGTAAATTTATAAGGACATAATTCAATGCAAGTTAAATGAAAACTTTTGTACAAGCACAGAAAATCTCCAGCCCGATTGAATGTTAAAACTTTTGACCTTTGTAACTTTTAGAAACAGTTATCAACTGGTTTACTTTTATAATTTGATGCTTCTAAAATATCATTAACGTATGACCTTTGCAATGTTTGCATGCTTCTTCAGATTTTTAAGTCCATAGTTGGCTGATATCTACTGTCCATAAAGTGGTAATTTTTCCATGTGCAATTTGAATTCTTATAACAAGAAGGTATGCCTTTTTGTATATTACAAAAATGATGAAGAATTTGGGGTGAAGGGCTGACCAGGGGTTACCCTGAAAAGAACAGGTGTGTACCACACATACTTAGTGCCCTCAACCCCTCTTCCTTCTGCTCTTCCCAACAAAAACATTTACTTCTACTAAACTACTGAGATAGATTTCTTCAGACTTTTTTCATAAAAATTTCTTAATATGGTCATTTATACTAAAGGAGGAAGGAAAAAAGAATATCTGTAGGTAAATTTTAATTGAACAATGTGAAAAGATGTACTGGATGAAGGAAAGGTAATCTTTAAAGTAGTTTGATTTTTTTCCCATGAAAATGAAACTCACCAGCAAGGATTTGCTAAATCTATCTGTGTGCTATAGGGCCCTTTACTCAAAGGAGCTAGCACAGAAAAATACTCTTAAAATATGACTGGTTGAAGAAAATGCATTGTCTATTATTGGCAGTCATATTTCTTCATGCTATATTTAGGTAAGTCAGGTAAAATAAGCAAAGAAAATACAGAAATATATAATTTAAACAATAGTGAGGAATATATTTAAAGAAAATTGTGAGGAAGCAGTGGGGAAAAAATACAAAAGTAAGTCTCTGGAAACTCCCTAATCTACTAAAATGCAGATTTCAGTTCCACTACTAAAGGAATGTCTTTCCAGTAAAAGAATCAGTCTTGTGCCAAATAACAGAAATTGCATCTTCAAATATAATAATACAACTATGTCAAATTGGTTAAGTCCAAAGACAGGCCAATTTAATATATGCAGACTAGGCTATTTCAAATTCCAAATCTCTTTGGGTATTTTAATGATCTTGACTTTATATTCCTTTAATATGTGTTTTGAATGATGAATATTTAGAGATATATATAAAACAAATGATAATTCAGACTACAAAATCTATCACCCTGTAGATCTCATCATATCAAGTCAGGGGTATTCTGAATGACCGACAGGACATTCAAGTAGCAGAGGCCCGAGAGATCCTAAGGGTCTTCAGAAAACAGAAGGCGACCATTGTGTCGCAACGCCTCCTAAGGGTCTTCGGGAACCAGCCAAGTAGAGCTTACGGATCCCGGGGAGAGTCTGTGACTGGTCACCATTGCTAGCAGAGTATCTAAAAGCCTACCACTAGATGGAGCCCTAAAGCACAATTTTTTGTTAGAAGCCAAGTATTTCCTCTCTGGAAAAAAATTACAAAATACTACTAAAAATCAGTATTTTTAACTGCTGGCATTTCTGAAATTTTATTTAAGGTAGTTTATATGTAGATATTTAAGATAGTTTCTTTATATTTTAAATGTTTCTTGCCCTCTTATTTCAGTTGTTTTTATAAATGAGAGATACCCACTCTCAGAGACAAACTTGGGGGTGCTCTCTCTAGAATAATATTGCTTATTGCTGATAAAATGTCATTATTCCAAATAATTAGGACCTATGTTACAGAGTCTCCTGTCTTATGGATAATTCGGAAGTAGTCTCTTGTTAGAAGCTTCGGAATTATACCCTATTTCATAAACTTAGCTCAAAATTACTCAGCAGAGCCTATTTGTTACTTATTTTAAATTTCTGTACAGTGAAGTCAACAAGCAATCATGAGAATGGCCAAGGGTAGACCATCAAAAAGACAAAATGTGCGCTGGGGGGCTGCTGAGATGATTTCTGATTGCAACAAAGTAGTTGGCTTCAACACTGGTACTAAAGGAAACACAGTTAAGACCCGCAGATGCAGCCTTTTCCATGTGATCACAGCCTCATCAAGGTTTCTACAGATGTAGCAACCATTGCGGTGTCTCCCTATAAACCACTCACGAATCATGAGTTCCAGAGACTTTAAGAGACACATGGATCATCCTTCTAGTAACATTCGGGTCAAAAAAACAGCTGGTAGACACTTCTTGACCAAAGTATTTAATATATTCGCTTTCCAATTGGATCGTTCTTCCTGCCACATAGAACCTCAAAGCAGAAATCACTATTACAGATGTGATGTCAAATTCTGTAGCTCTCTTGCCAATGAATCTTTTTTAAAAAATTTCTTTTCAGTTTCTTGAGGGATATAGAAACGACATTATTTCTATTTCCAAGGATGTGAAATATAAGTTTGAAATGATGGGTATGAAAGTATGCATTTGAAAAAGATGTTAAAAGCCAAGCCAAATGTTATTTTAGATTTGAAATTATGTCTTTGAATTGGTGATTAGGCAATTATATTATGACAGAGACAGTTACTGTGTGACTGGCACCCTGAAGCACTTATACACCCAATTTCTTCAAGGTATCTGGCATATGTAGCTAGCGTGACTGCTAGATCCATATAAACATCCTGTGAGTGAAACTTTGTATTTGAATAGCTAAACATATGTGAGAAACTAGAAAGAACATTACAATTTGTATTTGCAAACCACATTTTTAGAACACCAGTAAAAGCTCATGTCATTAATTCCTTACGTGGGTTGATTGTGCCAGCCTCATAAAAGCTTGCTATCCAGTGGCACAAGAATGTTGTTCCAAGCACAGAAGATATTTGGAATGAAAATATTAATTAGTCCAGGTGCTTTCTTGGGAATGTAATGGAAAAAGCACACAAGTTCATTATTATGGCGATGCCTAGATTGTCCACGACATCCTGAAACATCTGCTTATGAACAATAGCCTAAAAGATAAAACTTTTTTATATAATCACAGGTATCAAATGGAAGCCTATTGAAGATAACACAAAGAGTTTTATGTAGAAAAATAGTAACATTTCACAAAAGCCGGGAAAATAAATTTTATTGACACACCGAGGAAACACACCTGATTGTCAAATAATCCCAGTCCCTCTCCTGTCCCTGCACTGAAAGATTGTTACTGATGGAATCCAGAGATAAAAGGACAGATAAGGTGGATAATGGATTTGTCAGTTACGCTTAACTTTCTCACGTGCTCTAAACACAATTTTATAATATATCAGATTGTAAGCCTGAGAATGTTTACGGTATCAGTTTCCCAAAGAATAAGAAATTGTTGGTAATTATACGAATGATCTTAGCTAGTCCAGGACAGGACATTAAGTGTCATTTATTCACAAGAAAAAAAAAGTAGTTCTCTTTCCAACCATTTCAAATTTGATCCACCAAGGGGAAAAAAAATCAAATTTCATTATCATTGGTTTCTGACATGTCTTTTAAAAAGATAATGGAAGTTTCTAGCTCTGAAATGTGAAAAGCTAAGGAAATATACAGAGAACTCAGAAAAATTATTTACATCATGCTTATCTGCACATTATATTCTTTTTAGTACTATTTTATAACAAGTATAATGTTCATTTCACAATAATGAACTCAATTTCCCCATGTAAATACAAATGTTTGA
Source organism: Hystrix cristata (assembly GCA_004026905.1). NCBI lineage: Eukaryota > Metazoa > Chordata > Mammalia > Rodentia > Hystricidae > Hystrix > Hystrix cristata. The sequence continues at coordinate 95,216 of PVJO010003919.1, read as the reverse complement.
GTAAAAAAGTGAGTCAATTTAGAAAAAAATGAAGTAAAAAGAATACGTGATTCAAAAATATGGTAAAAAATTATGCACAAATTTGAGCAAATAATTCTACATCTATTTCTGCCACATGACTTTTGAGTATTTTTAAATGTTAAAATTATACACTGATCAAAAATCATCTGAATTAGATTCTTTTTCATTAATGTGGTCAAGATAGACCGTTTGAACTGATTCTAACATTTGCTTGCTTTGTTGAAACTTCAACGAAAGTCATGACGCAGAAAGAAATGGACTGAACAAGGCTCTCTTCAACAATGTTAGAAATGACATGATTGAGTGAATACAGCCCTGCTCCACCAAGCTGAGGGGTCTGAAGTACCATATAAATGTTCTTGGGCAGTAGAGGATATGCCAGTCCTGGAGGGACAGCATCACAGAGGCTCTTTGTATGTTCATACAAAGAGTGAAATACTTAGTTAGAATTAGAATATTCCCATCTGCTGGCAGGAGTCCATGTGAAATATGCACTGGAAACTTCAGCTGCTGCTGCTTTCTTGGGGGTTGTTGGAATTTTTGTTCCATCATAAATCTCCTTGGTGTAACTAGCAGAATAACCATAAACACTTCCCTGAATCGATGGCTTTATAACCCTAATGAAACTTATATCGATGTTTCATGTAAAATATCCCATACTTCCAATTTGAACGTCCTTACAGAGGGAGCTGATGTAACCCCTGAAGCCAAAAGAAAAAATGAACTATGCGGGTTTCTATTCTCAGGGTTTTGGGTCCCTGGTGATGTATTACAGATGACTCGGCCTCATAAACCGAAGGACTGAAGTTTAGGAAATGCCTTTGTTTCCACTACCTCATATTTGTGAGTCTTACTGTATTCGAGGCAATGGTATAGTCACTTGATTGGAATTTCTCTTTATCACTCACTAAAATCACTAACTCTAAATTTTCAAAAGTTTGTGTATGTGGTTCAGACGGGTAGCAGATTAAATAAGAACTCAATTCACCTGGTTTTTCCTCTGCTCATTTCTTAACCTTATATAACTATTGCATTTGCAAATTGTAACGAGTATTAATGGGAAAGAATGTATAGGGAAAAAGAAAAGAAACACTGGAGTCACTTGAATTTTTATCACACCAAAATTAACTGGGGCTGGGAGTACATTTGTCTAGGACACTTGTCTAGTATGCCCAACTGCCAGCACTGACAAAAAAAAATAGATAAGATTTAACAGATAACAATATCCTGACCATTATTTTTCAACAAAAATAATTGAAATTGATGTAAATGTCACGAATGTTTCACCACAGAATTAATTTCCATGACAAATTAAATTACATAATTTAGTTTTTTAAAATTACAAAATCCTTTAAAAACCAGTTTCCTAAAGAGAGTGATCTGACACTACGTAATATACTGGGGAAATAATAAGTTTTCTTTAGCAGTTCTCTATTATAATGGAAATTAATTCCTTTAAACTAAATGTCTCTCTCAAAGCTTCCTTTGAAAGACTTTTTAGCTAGAAATGCAGAACAGAAGTACTAGAAATATATTCATTCCTCTGGTTATTACAATAGGGAACTCGAACACACATAATATTTATTTATTAGCTTTGCAAATGTACAAATGAACCAATTACCTCCAATAACAGAAACGCTGTTGGAATGTTAGGTATTTCCAATTCTAGAATACAATTTTTTATTATGTTAGACATATTACAAATAGAAAAGGTAATGATTTCTTACCATTCTTTTGTTTATCGATTCTGTTAGTAACAGGCATGTTAGTGGTGACAGTAGGTGGTGTACTAGAAGCGTTTACAGTTGCTGGTAATAAAGATGAGAAAGATATAATTTTGCAAGGAGCACATGGCAGTTAATATGGATAAGCAATTTATAATTAATGCATGGAAATACATACAGGAGGAATAGAAACCATTTCTTGCCACTAATTACTACAGACTCTAGGTTATAAGATGTAAAATGAAGCACTAATTTCTATGGCACATTGAGAATCAATTCCCATGGTCACTGGTGCCAAACAGCATGAAGAGCTGGAGCTGGCCCAAAGCGACTGAAGAAAGGGTATTTCCATTTTAGACATAACTCTGCCATTAAAAACCTGCTAATCAAGCAGAACATCACTAAACCTTTCCAGAACTCATTTCCTGTATTTGAAAGAGAAAAACTTAAAGAAAGCTGTCTGTATATTGACCTAAACCTTCAAAATTATCTAAATTAAGTCAGGCTGCTTAATCCACTAAAATCAGAGAAATGATGTCTCAGAAGAAAAGGCGCCTCTCCCTGAGAACGAAAATGTAAGACTAAATCAGTCGTTTAAAGATTTCAGTAACTTCACTAGACACTGGTGGATAGAAAGTATTTCACAAGAGCAACCACTCATTACAGGGAAGATATTTTCAAAATATTAAGTCATAGCTCTGCTTCTGATACTTTGAAAATTCTCAAAGATCAAATTCTTATGCAATTTTTTTTTATAATTCTCTCTAAAGGATTGGAGAATCTACAGAAGAAGTAAAAAAAAACTACACACATATTTTTTCTTTATCTTATGAAGACATTTATATTAGATGTATATTCATATATATACAATTATGATTTGTTATTCATTTCCTTTAATTAAATGTTATTCAGTATATTTGAGTGATTAAACAAAGAATTACCTTCAAAAAACTCTTTCTAAAATATTGAATTTCTGGGCATAAAATGTATATTCATTGATAAAATAATTTCCATTCCAAAGTATATAGGACACTTAAAAATTAGAATTATTTTTGAAGCCTTTTTAGAAAATTATGATCAGTTATGTTTATCTTAATGCAAAATAAATGACAAATTTTAGTCATTTGTAACATAAGGGGAAACAAAGATGGGTATCTGGTCCTTCAACTCAAATAATAAATACTATAGATATCTCAGATTAAAAGAATTTTGAAAATTTAAAAAATGTTTTTAAAAAGCCTTCAGATCTTGAATGAAATAAAAGTGTTTCTGGTCTGCTTCATATAACTACTTTAAAACATTAAGTTCATGTGAAGAAACTACTTAATCTTTAGCAGGGTATTAACTGATGATAATATCTAACAAATGTCTGAGAAAAATAAAGATAATGAGATCTCCCTCCCACTCATGCCGTACTCCCACATGCAAACTGTAGAAAAGAGGGCGTAAGTTTCTATTTGTTTGATCTCGCTCCTAACCCCATCAGCTTTGTGCCATGACCCTAAGTAAGAGATCCTGCTCTTAAGAAAGAGCAGGATCATGATTCTCATGTGACACATAGGATATGCTACTTTTAGAAGTATTTAATAGAATGAATTGATGAAAAAGGACCATGGGTAATTAGGAGGTGCAATGATAAAATTAAAGTGACATATTTTTATTATTATTTTAAAACTTGTATTACTATGTATTATTTAGCATGCAGCTATTTACTAAAAATACGTAACTGAATATAGACCATGATATAGTTATTACGTATAATTAACAGTTAATATTAGCTTAGTATGAGCATTTTATCTTAAGAGTTATGTAAACATATATATGTATATATATTTATATGTATATACATACATTTATGATATTAAGGTATCATAAACTGCCTCATGGTCTTGTCTTAAACTTAACTAAATATTCGATTTATTTTTCCTCTTGTTTTATAGACATGAATACTTACTCAAAATATTGGACCTTTGTAATATTCTTGAGAAGAAACGGGGGGGTGAAATAAACCCTTGTTTAGTAACATATAATCATTCACATGTTTTAAAACTCAGCGCTTTATGGAAACGCAGTCATCCAGGGTGTGAATGCATTCTTTCTCTGCACTGTAGGCACTGTGCACGCACACAACTAAACTACATCCAGAAATTCTTCTGCTTTGCTGGTTTTGGGCCTTCAAAGTGAAGCGGAGAGCCTGCAGAGGACGCATTGACTCCCTACCTTGACAGAGGGTCCCCAGTTCTGCGCAGTTAGCTAGTTCTGCTGCCGGAAGCGGGACCAGGTAGGAACCTTGATGAGAAGGAAGATACGAGTTTGACTTATGATTTACTGATACCATTCAAAAAATAAACATCATAAATCGTATGGTTGATGCAGCACAAACAGCCCCAGGAGAGCCCACCAACGATATTCAACATCAGCAAAGTCTCTTAAGGATACTGTTCCCATCTCAAGTGTAAAATCAAGATATATTTAATTTGCCCCTACAGTCTTGAACTGACTTTATCAGAAACCCACACGCGAAATGTAAAGAAGTGCTACTGTCCCCTAAAATTTGTGTAAAAAGTACACGGATCTTTGGCATAATTAATTAAAGGGCTCTGATGGAAATTCATACAAATACAATAATACAAGACATCATCAAGCAGCTCTGCAGTGTACTTGGATAATATGAATCACTCACAGAATGCGTATTTTTGGTTCACAGATACCAGCACGGTTCTGCTCTTTGCAATTCCAGAAATATGTTTTTGTGACTTCAAGTCAGTCTTGTGTCTTTTTTATTTCAAGCTTTCACTTGAAATAGAAAAGCTTTCCTTAGAAGGAAACAAACTTCAAAATATTCTGGTAGAAGTAGATTTTCTCTGTTGCAGTAAATCTTTCAATTAAGACTTTCACCAGCAGGTTGAGGCTAACATGGACTAAACTTACTACAAAGCAACTGGATTTTATAAAGACACAAGAGTACAAATACATACAAAATATATGTGCGTGCATATATATAGGTATAAACATACATAAAATACATACTATATGTTTAACATTTAAAGGACATTTATATGACAGTGATTTTGTTGTAATGTTTCAACTTTTCCCCAGTTTTCCCATGGGAAAAGCCAAGGCAGGTGGATGAGCTCACAAAATATGCCTAATTAGGTAAATGGCGTACATAAGGAGAAAACATAGTTAAATAGCATCTCCAACAGTTTAATAGCATCTCAAGAGATTTTATTTCTACATTCTCGATTGCCTCAGGCACCAGACCTTTGCATGTTAATGCAACCAGTGTTGACTCAGTGGCTGCAACATGTGACGCGGAGAGCCCGGACCGATGCCTCATGCATCGTTGCTATTTTCAGAGAGGCACAAGCGTAAGGTGGCCTTGCAACTGTGCTAAGGGAAGTGCACTGAATGTGCTAGTCCTCAGAGGACGATGTGACAGCAACTTACTGACAAGAGTGAGCAGGAAAACCGTTACAAAGAAGGAGCCCCATAAGGCACAGGAGATTGTAAGAGATCTGGGGCTACCAGAAAGAACTCCTCAAACATATACTAAGGAGGCACTAGGAGGTCTGGCAATCCATGTAACTGGACATTGGAAATGACAGAGGTGAACAAATGTGTGTCGACAGAAGCTGGCAGAAGGCCTTGGAGCATGTAAGCACCACGATCACCGGGCCGCTGCGTCTCTTTCCCAGTGATGAACCCTACACCCTGGAGATAAGTGCTCCAGCTTTACTGAGTAAGTGGCCAAGCACACTATTAATGACTACTAAAATTCCAAACTCTTTCTTAAGGGCCATGGGAAAAATAAACCAAAGAAGCTAGGTGAGAGAATTGGATTTACATTTGCAAACAATCGGTTTTGAGGTTCTACAACCCAAAGAGGGAGATATAAGGAGCAGAAGTAATGATAGTAACTCAAGTTTTACAACAAGTACAATGAAGATGGACAGGAAGAGATGGACACAAGATGTGTGAAAACTAGAATTACATAATGTAACTACTTAGAGGAATAAAAATGGTTGAGATACTGGTATGCGATGATCTCATGAGAGAATACAGGAAACTAGGAGCACAAACTTACAAGAGAGGGATAAAAGCCCATCGATAAAAACAGGTGTCTGTGTGACGTCTGGATACATGGGAAGTTCTACGTGTTTTCTAAGAGGTCTACCCCAGAAATAGCAAACACAAGCTCTCGATGTGAGCCAGAGTCCTGACTTTAGAACGAATTACATGTTCAGACTTCAGCAGGTAAAAATGGCTCTTGCAGAAGGTGATTTTACAAAATTTAACTGAAGAAAGTTTAATGGAGAATGTGGCAATATTAAATATACCAGAAAAGTTAAGAGTGATGAAGACTGAGAAGACCTTGAAATTTGCTTTGGATTTTTAAAAAAACATTTACTAGTATGCGTTTGGAGTACATGATGTTTACACTTAACTTAGGCAATGTACATATATTTAACATATCTTGATTCTTTTTATTCTTTTTGCCTTTCTTATTCTCTCCTATCACTTGGTCTCTCTAGGGCCCCTTTCTCCATTTTAATTATTATTATTATTTTAGTTCATGCCTGTGGCATATAAGGATTACATTTATTGTGGATAGCTGATACATGTATATGACACATCTTACATCTCTGCATGTCCCCTTCCCCTCTCCATGTCTCCAACCCATAGTCCCTTGGTGCCATTCCCATTTGCAAAAAATCTCGCTCTCTTGCCTTTATCAGAACTGTGCTTTTTATTTGCACTTTGGATTAGTCAAATGAGAGAAACCAAATGGTATCTGAGTTTGTGTGTCTGATTTATTTTACTTAACACTGTGTTTTCAAAGTGGATACACTTTAAATGGATTGGAATTTTGATATAACTCCACAGAAAATAGTTGCAGTTGCGTGGGAATGATGGACTCCAAGCTGCCAACATTTGAGGAGTGAATGCAAGAGGAGGAAGCCTGGCTGTATAAGGAAGCAGAGATAGGAATGGGGGTTTAAAGCCTTAAAACTTAAGCAAGTGTACTCTGGAAAAAGAACATCCACAGAGGCAGACTTTGAGATAGCAGAAAGATAGAATTTTATTCTGAATGCTTTCTGCCCTTTATTCCTTCCCATCCCAATCTAAGCACACATTTCAGGACCTTCCTTCTTCTATAGGCACTTTTATTTAGAGACTTCGGAAAACTAAAGAGCCTTTAAACTCAGGGACTGGGTGAAATCTCAGCCACTGTAGCATGCGACAGAGGAGACCCTTGGATGGAGGTCCCGTTGTTCTCAAGCTACACACAATGTTGGCAGTCAAAGGCTCCTTAGGGCACTTCAGGAACTGATACAGTATCACTGGAAGACAAAGAGAGATAAGGGGACAATGACGTGGGAAAGAAGTTCTTTGGATAACTACATTTCCACTACAGCGAGTAGATTAAAGAGCTTAGAGGTAGAAGTAAAGAAAGAAAATAAGAGCTATGGTTTAGAACAAGATGTCTAACAATTTTCTTGAATATTATTTTCAGTTTTATTATAGAGTACCAAGTATAAATTTCAGTATGTAGCATGGTTTCATGGCAAATTGTAACATTTGCTTCTTGATTTTTTAATGAGTTGTAATTTCTGGAGAATTTCTAGCTTAGCATACTGACATTTCTTTAAAAAGAATAAACACTATGATGACCCAATAGAACAATTTCAATTTGAGGACTGTTTTAGTGAAAACATTATAGAAACAAGTGACAAATTTAATTGGAAGCAAAACTGATTAAGTGAAATCTTACATTACAAATACACAAAACTACATAAAGATATACATGAAATATAAAAATGATACACAGCCAGGCATGGTGACGCATACCTGTGGTCCCAGCTACTCAGGAGGGCGGGACCTGAAAACTTCGTAAGTCCAGGAATCCGAAGCCTGAGCAACGCGGTGAGACCTACCCCCCCCCACAAAAAAAGCCACATATACTGTACTTATACAATCTTTTGATTTCTTCCCAGTTCCATTTTCAGCATATTTGTGTAAAAAAGGTGATGTCACAAATGAATTTCCCAGGTTGACAGATCTATTTACGTGGACAATAGGGAGGAAGAGCTAAAGGCTCCCTCTATGGTAGTAATATATTTACCCCCAACTGTTTTTAGAATGTGACCTCTGATTGTCCCCTGATATTTGAGGCTGTCCAGCCCTATTTAAAGGTATTTATTTAATGGCAAAATTTAGACTCAAATTTTCTTAAAAAAAGGTAATTTCTGAAAATGGGTAGTAGGTAAAAAGCTATAAACCTCCAATCTTTCTTCTCTATCTTTTGTTGTTTTTCCCAAACCATGCTGACTGAAATGAGTCTAGTCTAGTGACCGGAATGAGTCACTAGATATTTACACAAGTTGTGGTAAAACAAATTGAGGAGCCAACAGCTACTCTCATGCCCTCCCTTCGATAATCCAAATAGTAGAGTAAATTCTGACAGTAAGCTGCATTAAGCAAATTAAAAAAATAAAAAAGTCTTCAATTTTTTTCTTTGCAGTTGTTATTACGGTGAATTCTTAAAACTTTTCATAAATAAATACATTTAAAATGCGATTATTTCTGGAAATCCTCTATTCTCAAAAGGTTCAAGTATCCTCAAAGAATAAAGTCCTTTGTAAAGATAAAGTGATTTTCTCTTAATTTTATTTAAAAATTATTTAGTGATCTGAAAATGCTGAACTCAGTAATTTGCTGAGGACAGAAGGAAGAAGCCAATAATGAGAGTTTTACAACTGTGATGGCCAGAACTCTAATAATTATTAAACGGAAGGAATCCAAAAGGTGGTCAAGATTTAGCAACTAGGTAGAAAATTATGGAGATGAAAACAAAAGTCTTTAAAAATTCAGACATTTCTGGAAAAGAATGAGTGATTTGGGTACTTACGATTTTGGTCTTATCTCTATACCCACAATGATTAATAGATGGAAATGCTTAAGATATGCTTATTAAATAAATACAAGTTGTTTGAACTCGGGACTATTCATTGAGTTACACTGCACCACTCCTCAGGAAAGAGCAGTAATCAGTAAAACAAATAAAACCGGTAGAGAAAGCACTGTCTGTTCCTTGTGAAAATTAATGGACATTAGCCAGTATCTAAACTTGAATCATTACACAGGCAAACACCGGCACCTATAATTAAAAAATCAGCTGAGGAAACTACTTATTCTTGAAGGTCATAAAACTGAGAATGGTTAAAAATTTGTCCAAAGAAAAATAAAGATGCTATATCACAAAAAGAAATACTGTTAAATATGGCATATTTCTAGAAAGGTCCGAGAGGATTGACCATGTTTAAGTAGGCCTGCTGAACATTTGTTAATTCAGATATATTCTCCAAATATGCTTAGAAAAGTATATAAAAACAAAAATTTCCATTTATGAAATTCCTGAAACACTTAGTATAGTGTTTATTTAAAGCAAGAACATTTGATTAGTAAAACAAGTGACAGGTTATTTAAATATTAAAATTTTTTCCATTCTGTTTGCCTTTCTTTTGTATTGTAATTTATTTGGCAATGCACCATTGGAAAATCTGTTCTTTTTCTATCCCGAGTTAACTGGGAATTGTTCATATATTATAGAACTATTGTTCATATATTATAGAGATTGTTAAATATGAACTGGCCCAGTGGAATGCTAGGAATGAGTGCCTATTTTCCCATTGGTTACTGTACTGATCATTAGTCTGTTGGAAATCAAGATAACCACGAACAGCAAGTCACACTGTTTTTTGGAAAAAAAGAAAGGTTAAAATGTTAACAGAACACACTTTTTTCTACTTATTGAAGTTCTGCTTAGCTAACAGGCCTAGATGTAATCTCTAGGACAAGTATTTCCTGTCAGTTAATAAGTGATTTGGAGTCTTCAAGTCCCCAAGCTGAGGATTAAGTAACAGGAAATTCTCTCCCCCATCATTATTCCTGACGCACCGTCCAGGATGTCTGAGTGCGCCCAGTTGGGTGTTCAGCACCATCTTGGGATGTCAAGAAGACTGCTGTAAAAGTTAAAGAGATTCAAACGTATCGACTATAAGCTTGGGCTACTCCTTTGATGAAATCATTCTGAAAACTTCCAGATGACTAAGGTACATGAGCATGCATTTGATACATTCCAGAAATTTTGAGGCTTGGGAAAGGAACCTCAAAGACTGTTTAAGAAAAGTGAGGACTGCATGACCTCACTTACATGTATGAGTCTAAAAAAGCCAAAATCATAGAAGCAGAAAGTAAAATGGTGATTAACAGCGGGTGGGGAGCACAGTGGTCAGAAAGATGAAGGTCTAAAGATATGAAGTTACAGTTAGACAGGAGGACTACAGTTAACAAAAACACATCGTCATACTGAAATAGCTAAGAAAGTTGATTTTAAATGGTAAGTATATGACATAATAGACATGCTACTTAACTTCAATTAGCCATTCTGTACTATATACGCATCAATCATGTTTTACACCAGAAATTCATGCAATTTTTGTCAATCAAAAAATAAAAATAGTTTTTTAAAAAAATACGAGGATTCCCTGATATAAATTGGATAAGGAGTCAGGAGACATGTGATTTAGTCCACCAACCACCTTAACCACTTATTTTTTTTTCCTTAAGTTTCACTTTCCTGCCCTGTATAAAGTAAAGCAAGCAGCCTAAATCGAGATTCCCAATGTAAGTGTCTACCAGAGTCAGAAGGCCGTATAAAGATGAAGAAAGATCTAGGGAGTGGTGAGGTGAACCGGAAAAGCCTTCAAAGGAGCAGCCACTACTCAAATGCATGATGTTGGCCATGTGGAAATACCAGCCGAGGAATGTTAGTACTGTGTTTGCCAGAAAAACAAAAAAATTTTAATTTTTAAGTGAAATCTAATTTTATAACGCTGGGGAAAATCCACTGTTTTAAAAGCACTATGTGGTACAAATGCAAATAATTGAGAAAAAAAAATATTGCCCTCACCAAAGTCTAATGGCTAAACTGGGGTGACTGGCTCGCTTCCTTTGGTCTCAGACCTGGCAAGTCTTCTCTAGTGTTGTCCAAAGTGTGAGCTTCATCTCACTGGACTCATAACTCTCTGCTTCAGGGGTTGGCAAATGTTCCCTTCAGGGGCTACACAGTAAATATTTCGGGATGGTAGGTCATGCCGTATCTGTCAGTCAGTCAAACTGGCTGCTGCAGCACAGCCGCAGCCATAGATAATACATAAATGAGTGGCTATGGTTGTGCTTCTCTGAAATTGCTTACAAAACCAAGTGGCTGTCATAGGCCCTCCCAGATTGCCAACCTCTACTCTACAGAATTTCTTAGAAAGTACAGGAATCTCTTTGATACTATCTCCCTCATTTATCTTAAAATATCTAAGAAGCACTGCAGGAAAGAAACATTATGAAGTTTGATTAAAACCGACACTATGTTAACACCCCGTAAAGATAGTATTTTCCCACTGAATATTCCAGAAGAGTTGGATCCCGGACCTTTATACTCCTTTCTGGGCAAGAGTTAGCTCACCAACTCTAGTACTACATTACATCTTACAGTTTTGCCTATGCTGAAGGACAGTCTAATTTACACTGGTTAAGACGGCATAGCTCTTGAAACCAAACTTTCTGGGCTCAAACCCAGCATTGGTCACTTACAATTAAGTGATACGAAGTGAGTTATTTAATCTCCTTCTGCCCAGATTTCTCATCTACAAAATAGAATCCACACGATGGGGTCAATAATGTAGGAAATGAATTAATATGGACCAGAATCAAGGATACAGAAACAATTCCAAGCACATTCAACTATTTGATCGTTGACAAAGGAGCCAAAAATGTACACTGGAGGAAAGAGCCTCTTTAACAGACAGTGCTGGGAAAACCGGCTATCTGTATACAGCAGACTGAATGTAGTCCCATATCTCTCTCACCATGTACTAAACTAAAATCAAAATGGATTAAAGGTCTAAATGCTAAAACAGAAACACAACATGCTGGAAGATGAAACAGGTAAAACTCTTGAGGGCATATGCATAGGCAAGGACTTTATGAACAGAACCCCTATTGCATAGGAAATAGGGAAAGTCAACAAATGGAATCATATCAAATTAAAAAGCTTCTGCCCAGCAAAAGAAATAACTAACAAAGTGAAGGGAAAACCTGCAGACTGCAAAATAATTTTTCCAGCTATTCCTCAGAGAGAGGACTAATATCTAGAATGTATAAAGAACTCAAAAATCAGACCCCCACAAAGTAAGGACCCAATCAAAAAATGGGCAACTGAAATGAATAGATACTTCATAAAAGAAGTACAAATGGCCAATAAATATATGAAGAAATGCTCAACTTCACTGGCCATTGGAAAAATGCAAATTAAAACAGCACTAAGATTCTACCTTACCCCACATAGAATTGCCATCATCAAGAAATCAAATAATAATAAAGAGGCTTCAGAGAAAAGCAACCCTTTTACACTGTTGGTGGGAATTTAAACTAATACAGCCACTCTGGAAATCATGATGGAGATTCCTCAAAAATCTGAAACGAGAAATTCCATTTGACTCAACTATTCTTCTTCTAGGTGTCTTCCCCAAAGAATTTAAGACATTATATTACAGTGATATATGTATGTCCCTGTTTATATCCACACAATTTGTAATAGCTAAATCTTGGAAGCAGACTATATGTCCATCAAAAGATGAATGGATATAGAAAATGTGGTGTTTATACTCAATGGAGTACTACACTGCACAAAGAAAGATAAACTTCAGTCATTTGCAGAAAAACGGATGCACATCAAGACCATAACCTTAATTGAAATAAATCAGACAAACAAGCCAAAACATCATATTGTTTCTTTTATATGAGAGACCCAAAGTATAAATAAGGAACAAAGTAAAAGACAGTAGGAAGTAGGGAGGTAGATCTTTCTAGAAAGGGATCAAAAGATGGAGGGAGAAAAGAGAGGAGTGGAAATATGGATAAAAAAGGAAATTAAGATGTGTTATCTACATATACCAGTTTCACACAAGGAATGAAAACATTATGTATTGCAAACATGTACCAAAGTGGGGAGGTCAAGAGATGCATGGAGTGGGGAGGGAGGGAATGGAAAGGGGATAAAAAAGGAATTAAGATGTATTATGTACATGTGCCAAGTCCCCACAAAGAATGTAAACACTATGTAATACAAATATGCAGTAATAAAACATAGGTATAAATTGCTTAAAATGGCATCTACTACATAGTATTTAATTTAAATATAATTTAACTATTAGCAATTAGTATACTTAGCCCCTAATTTTTTCCAGATGTTATACTGTGACTTTTTAGTAAGGGCCAAGAATATGATGGAAAGAGGCCCCTAAACAATCACCCAGAAAGCAAGAAGTACAGCAGGTCCCCTCCTCTCTCTTCACCACCTCACGCCAGACACACATGCTTGACCTTCTCCATGTCCTTGCTGATGGTCAGACTTCTCGGGGTTGCTGAAGGTTGTCTGTAGTTCATTCTACAGAGAGGATCTTAAGGAACACCACTAGCTCTTCCAAAGCTCCATAGTCGCCTTCTGGAGCCAAGTTATGGATTGCCCTCCTCTCAGTAATTCACAAAAAATTCTCTCAAATGATATCACTTAATAGGACTCTCCTCATCTGCAGGAGTACTGAGGGCCACACGGAGAAGTGGGTATCCTCCATAGAGGGGATGCAGGAGTCTCCCCAGCCCAAGGGCAGGAATAAGTCCAGAAAACCCAGGGAGGCGGCCTCAGGTTTTTACAATGGGTCCTACTTTGGGCAAAGAATGGGGCACTAACTCCTGCTGAAGTTCTCTCCAAAGTCACAAACAAATGACTTTTGGACACGATGATCCTTCCCTCCTTTACTAAGAGTCATTTTTGTGACTAAAAAGTATATACTATCAATATGCTGGGTGTAGTCTCATGGCATTTAAAATTGATACTGTAACTTCTGCTTTTTGTGTTTGAATTAACCCTATAACAAAAAATAATTTCCAAAATTAACTTGTATATAGAGAGAATATTGTAAAGTCTATTTTGAGTAACCTTTATTATATGGAATGGAAGTCTATTTCAACATAATTTTATTATATGGAATTATTTTCCCAAATATTTTGCATTTAGCCACTTCCAATAGTATCACATTTAAAATCTCTTATATAATGAACAAAGAGAAAATAGTATTTGAAACAAACTGTAAATGCTCATTTTCTAGCAGAGAGAGAAGTTCTAAGAAAAAATTAGCAATTCCCGATTATGAAGGTTTTCCATAAAATGGAAGGTTTGATATTTAGTACTGCCTAAATAAATACTTTTTTCTTAGGTGATGGCTATTTATACAAGGGATGCGACTGAAATTTCATTCCAGGATGATAAATGTATTATGGATGTATTACTTTTCCGATTAAAAACAATAACTTATTATTTGGTATCAAACCTAGCAATACCATTTGTGTTTGAGATCCCATGATAGTTTTAGCTATTTTGTTAATAATAAACTGTGAGATATTTTTGACATAAAAAAAGGACTTACGAATGATAAGACAGATAAGACAGGTTGGGGATTGAGCCCCGTGGTAGAGTGCTCGCCTAGCAAGCGCAGTTTGATCCCCAGCACCAAAAAGAAAAGAAAAGAAAAAAAAAAAAAGATTGTAAGACAAAAGTCTTTCTTTGAGTAATCATGGCTTGTAATCAAATGTATTCTATGAATGGCTGGGCAGATAAGATTTTAAAAACTAAAACAGATCTTTAACAACGTATAAAATAGTTTTTGGTGTATACACTACATATGATTGTGTATAATTTCTTAGCGACATTTTAATTGAACAATGCAAAAAAATTAAAAAAATATTAATTCGTTTGCCACAGACTTACCACAACTCAGGTTGCTTTCAGCTTTCAGAGCCAGAGTTGGGATGTTCCAAAAGTCATTCTGCCAGTCGACCACATTCCCTTGCACATTACAGCTGAGGTTGGAGAGGATTTTTGAATTCATGGCAAAATTCCAAAGTCTAAAGTTATAAATGTCCCCTTTCAGAGAGGCTATTTCATTTTTATTGGAGCCCAACAACAATTTCCCATTCCCAGGAATAACTTTACTAATGGTAGAATCACATGGAACTGTTGCATAGTTTCTTTTGAAATTTACACCAATGGAGCCCACAGAATTATTCCAAACAATGCAGAGTTGCTCAAAGCTTTCTGCGAAAATGTCTTCCTTTTCCTTCACAGGTAACACGCTGTTCAGCAAGCATTTTGAGCCAGAAATAGACAGGAAGTGGCCATCACTGGCCTTTCCGAAACTGAGCCACTGTGCAAAAGATGCATTTGAGTAGGAGAAAGCTGTCCAGTCATGGTCTTCATTACCAGCCGTAGTAGCTTCAAAGCAGAGTGTGAAAGCGCTGAGCTCCGGGATGGAGACACTTTTTGCAACAGATACCTGGTAAGTGTCTGGTATCTGAGGTAAGATGACTTTTTGATTCCTTAAGGACACAGCGACTAGAACAAAACATAATACCATAATAAGGTTAAGTCTAGGACCTGGCCTGGGGAGATGCAAAAGGCTGGTATACTGTGCTTTGTACTCTCTAACCTTTTACATACCTTCTGCCCTCTCACTCCCTCTGTCTCTGTCCGTCTTCTTGCCAGGAGTCTCACGCCTGATTAATGACTAAGAAATCCTACCCGTTTTAGCTCTAATCACGACTGCCTCTCATACCTAAACTTACACTTATAGCCAATAGGCTGGTAAATATTTTTAAACTTGAAATTAAAAATTGAAAAACTGAAAAAAAAACCAAAAACCCACTACTCCCTAAGTAAGAAAAGAACTGGTTTCAGGAAGGCTTCATTTTTACATTAAGAATGTTGAAAATACTATGTCCTTTTTAAAATACTTTCTAAACACAACCAATAGTTCTGTTTTCTCATAAACAATTGCCTTTCGTTCTTTCCAAACATGCCCATCGGACGCCCCATGTCCCCTCTTGCCTCCCATCATCAGGCAACTTCAGGAACAAATGCAAAAAAGAATTGTATAGGAAGAGGAAATCTAGAGAGAAATCAATGAAAATGGAATTTTAGGGTATGGCTGCTGCACACCTGAGTGTAGGCACTAATCTGTGAGGGACAGAAAAGAAGACTCTGAAGGGCAGACTGCGGAGCTTCACCGCCCAGCTCAGCCAGCTCTTCAGTCCAGCAGGCTGTGACCACAGGCCCAGCACTTCACGTCTCTACCTGCCTCTCCTCACCTTTAGACTAATGAACAATGGCACCTATCGCGTGAGTCATCAATGAGAATGAAGTAAGTTAATGTGCCACAAAAGGAGAAGCGCCCACGCTACAGCAGCAAATAGCAAGTGATTACTATTATTAATTGCACAATACATTCAAAAGTAAAAATACTTCTGAAGTCCAATATATCTTGTGAAGTTATTAAATAAGACAATGGATTTATCCCCATGCTAATATAACAAACATTAAAAAGTTGATTTAAGAGATAAATATCTCTCCTCAAAATGCTATTTAATACTGATTTCAGCCAGGAATATAGTTCAGTGGAAGAGTGCTTGCCTAGTATGTAAGATACTGGGTTCAGTCTCCATGCTACAAATAATAATAATAATAATAATAGTTTCATATCAATGGTAATTTGAATACATTTTCATATGCACCAAAAATTGTTCTATGCTAAATCATCATTTTAATATAAATACTTCAGTAAAAAAACCTATGATAGAATTTAAGAGAATCATGACTTTCTATCTACTTTTAAAATATAAAGCAGTTTATAAATCTGTTTAATGAGAAGGGCTATTAGATTTAGTTTATGCAATAGGAATCAAGTATATCACGAATATGTATTGTTAAAATAAAAAAGATGGAAGAAAATATATCCACCAACATTTTATTAGTGGTTACGGCTGAGTGATGAATATAGAGGAATTGTAATTTGCTTATTTTTTATTTCCAGATTTCCTGCGCTCTACAATTTTTAAAACACTGCTTTGAAATATTAAAGCGTGAGTATTTTACTTAACCACACATGTACTTAATATCAATCACAAACAGCAAAAATTCCTTAACCAAAATACACAATTTATGACAATATAGTCATCATGGTGGTACCTTTCTTGTTGTTTTTTAATGAATGACATGTGCTTAAGAAGGTCAGAAGAAAAGATGCCCAACTAAATCTCAGTTTTGAAACTTGAGGTTCCTTAAGACTGGTTTCAGAGGTA
Source organism: Hystrix cristata (assembly GCA_004026905.1). Classification (NCBI taxonomy): domain Eukaryota; kingdom Metazoa; phylum Chordata; class Mammalia; order Rodentia; family Hystricidae; genus Hystrix; species Hystrix cristata. The sequence continues at coordinate 78,216 of PVJO010003919.1, read as the reverse complement.
ACAAGATTATCTTGGTGTTATGATGTGCCAGAACTTGGAAAATATTTACTAATAGTATGTTTTATTTCCTTCAGCTGGGCTTTCCTTGAGCTGTTTATTAGCTTACTAATTGCTCTCTTTAAATTCAGGTGCTAATTTCCTGTATTTGGCATCTGGGATATTCTTCGAAAGGGCAAGACTGTAAACATCCAAAGTAAAATTATTTGTAAGTAAGAATGTTTACAATTTTCAGAGGAGAAATATTAGAATTACAAATTTTAATTATTAGTAGTGAAATAACTACTTTTCCAAGCAGTTTTTAAATGTTTTGCATAAAAAGAATATAAAAAGAATTCAGCTGCACTGTAACCATATTTTTAATCTGGTAATTGCAGTTTGTTAATGAGAATGCTCAGAGAATATTAACAGACTCCTACCCTTAAATCCTAACCCTAATCACTCACAGTCACATAAAAGAGCGGACGTCTGTCTCCTGGTCCGTGTGTTTACTGTGGCACGTGTGAAATGAAAGCAGAAGGTTGGCGCTGCGTTTGGTTTACATACCTCTGATGTAGCTGGCATTGAAACCTTTCTTCTGGATGCTAAAGTCGCTTGAAAAGGACACATGCATCTCATTCACACTTGAGTTAAATGATAGGCCTTTGGCAGTCGCTCCACAAAATTTAGTCTGGCTCTCTCCATTATCAAGAGATAACGAGTCATAAATGCAATTGGGAGCTTCTTCGATGTCGAAGTCGTTAAATGTTATCTGAATGATGTAGCCGGTGGGCGCTCGGAGGGTCCACAGGCAAGCCTGGCTGTTGGGGTAGTCGTTAGGGTAGCACGGAGAGGCAAAAGTCCCAGAGGGGCTGGACAGGACAACCCTGCAGCTGGCACATCCCGACACTGCTGGCCAGACAAAAGAGAGACAGAGAGACTGGATCAAAGGCGTACAATAAACCAAGAATACCACACGCAGGGGACAGTCAGACAGTAAACACTCAAAATACCAAAATACAACCATGGACATTCAAAGGAAAATGAAACCAGCTCAAGGAGAAAAAGCAATGCCAAGGGTGCCACAAAAAGTAAAAGAAAAATACTAAACTGTAGAGAGAAATGACTCTTAAACGTGGTGGGGAGGCGGTCATACACTCTGAGAATCCAGTCAAAGTCATGGGAACTCTCTCCCCAAAATGGACAGGGGCCGGTGCACGCCACATGCGATTCCAAGGACGAGCCCGCGGAGTCCTCACGGGTTTCGGGAAGGTTCACCGGCCTGCATAAGGAATCTATAGAGAGCAATGAAACTGAAGTGGAGGCGGTATAAAGCCAGAAGGGTGGCGCTCTATATTATAAACCATGGACATAAAGAGAAACTATTAGGAAATAAACATCTGGACAGATAAAAACACAAAAAAGGTCATCTTGTAGCAGATTACAATTTTTCTCAAATTTAAATAAATATTATCACCTTGTATGCATGGAATATTTATAGTTTCCTAAGTACTTTTACTTCCAATTTGTTTACTAGGGATGGTAATTATATACTTGTGGGATCATCTCATTTACTCATTCATTCATTCATTCACTGTTTACTGAGTACCTGTTACATGCCAAGCGCTATTCTGAACAGTATGTAACAGTGAGTGGAAAGATATTCTCTGTATTAGGGATTCTTACATTTAATTCTTGCAATAACAATAATAACATATAATGATAACCAATAATAACATATAATGAAAGATGGTAATAAAAGGAAGAAACAGAGGTAAGGCGAGATACAGACAGAGAAGGACATGAGTGCCTGGAGACACTGGGTAGTTCTCCACAGAGGTGACATCCGAGCAAAGATCCAACCGAATGAGGGTGCTCATGATGAGCCCACCAAGGAACAGCAAAGGATCCAGTGTGTGTGAATGCTGGCCTCTCCCCTGGGCTCCAAGTGCCATGAGGCTAAGGTCCATGTCGCCTTCATTTATCACTATGTTCCCAGTGTACAGGGCAGGCTAACAGTAAGAATCAATTGAATGAATATGTGCCAAAGAATCTCCAGGGCTAGAAAGATGAAATCTTATTAGCACAGTTTCACTCACAAGAACATTTAGCATCTTCTAAGTTACTTTTTCTCTACGCCTGGCCACCAGCTAGAACTAGCCAGCAAACATGGTCTACTAACTGACATCCTGCAATCAATATCCATCCCAGGGCATCCAGCCTTGGAGCCGACCTGGACCACGCTGTGTGAAGAGGAACTGTTTTGAGCTACATATAAAATATGTAATATAGCTAATGTGAATATGTAAGAAAGCTTCCTTTATTTTTAAATTTTTTTTTTACAATAATAAAAAAAAGAGGGCAAGTGGGACACAGCCCATGGGTTGGACAAGTCTCAGAAAGGCAGCAATTTTGTTTCTTCAACGTTCTATACAAACTTACATAAAATTGACAACATGAACTTTCAAATAGTAAAATACTTCAACCGTATAATGGAAACTTTTTTTTTTTTTGGTGCTGGGAATCGAACTCAGGGCCTTGTGATTGTGAGCAAGCACTCTAACCACTGAGGTAAATCCCCAGCTTCAAGCATATAATGGGAGTCACTTTAAATTTATTGTGTTCCTTTCTCTTTCACTAAATTGAGTAAAATGACTGTAGTAACTTTTCCTGAAAATGGTAGTTTTTACCAAGTATTAGTTACTCTTCTTTGCTCTAGTGACATGTGTAAGGGCCAAGATGCACTACATGGCTAGAGGTAGTTTTTTCCTTCCTCTTTCCCCTGTGGCCATCTTGCGGCATGCTATGTGCCAGCTCTCCTGTCCGTGCACTATTACCTGCTCTCCCTCCATTCTTCCTTAGTCTCCAAGATCTAATAGACGACTGAAGACAGAAATGGGAAAACAAGTTATGATCACCACTGAGTGTCTGCCAAATGCCTTCTCTTATCTATCCCTGGAGTACCACGTTCCATGTCTTTATAGCACTATCAAGAGTAGTCGTGTTACTTCTGTGAGATTATTTGCTTACAACCGCTCTCATTAGTCTGTGAATTCAGTGAAGATACCTCACCTGCTACATTCACCACCCTCTTTCCAATACCCTGCAGTATTCCTGGCATGTAGGAGATCCTCAGTAAAACTTTTTAAGTTCATGAATGAATAAGTAAGTATCCTAAATGAATAAAAACATGCCTAAATTAAAGAATAACTGCAAGCGATACATGAAACAAAGCCAAATTCTAAGCCTGAAAAAAGAGTAAAGATTGCAGGAGCTGCTCTAGAACAACTCTCTGGGTGGGGCTTTGCGGCTCTTCATTTCAATTACTTCATGCACAGTCCAGGACTGAGATTACTGGGCTTCTGACAAGTTTAGCTTGCTGTTACTACAAACTGGACTCTTTCAAGGCGAAAAAGAACTGCCACAATTAAACACAAGATGCAAAACAAAGTGTTCAGATCAAGTACTACTGTGGACTTGGGCGATTTTTAAATATAGTGTCACTGGCCTAAAATCAACGTGTTAAGAAACTAATTTGTAAATATGTTAGTAAAGAAGAGTATCAAGTCTGGAATTTAGTGCTTTGGATTTGTCCATTTGGAATAATCAAATGTCACAGCCCAGTCCACTAGTATTTGTTCTCTCTCAGAGACAAGGCTACTTAAAAAGACGGCCCCAAAGTAGCCAGTGAGTGAGACCATGCAGATCCAGGGTGAACATGTCTCGTTGAAAAGCTGTGCAGCTCAGAACATCTGCCCACAGTGTTCTCAAAGACAGATCCACTAACATATTCCCCCTTCTAATTTATAAAAGCAAACTTTTCAGGTAATCTAAACAAACAACAATCCAAATGCCATCCTCGGCTCTGGCCTGTGCTTACAAATGTCTAGCCGTGGTCTATATATTTTCACAAAAGCTCATTCTTCAGTGAAACTCAAAGCTGTGATGGAAAATCTCCTAGTCATGTCAAAATCTAACTGACACAACATTTACATGTAGATTTAATAACCAGTATATCACTGGGTTTTTTAATCTATGAGATTTGGATTCTTGCTTTAGCCTTGACACAAGTACTTCTCTGTAGAATCCAAATACCATGCTTTTTAGAAGACATAAATCAAATTAGAAATAAATGTTAGCTGCTTGCAACATAGATCTGTGGATAGTACTGAATAGCTATTGTTTCTAGACTGTGTTAAATGGTGAGCTAAGTGAATACATTAAATCATTTTCCTCATTTGAATAGGTGTATATTTGCAATTAATGAATTTGCTGGAAAGGTTGGCTAGCGAAATTTATATCCAGAAAAATTAGTTTAAGCCCCTGTTCACTGTGCGTCTGTTTGAAATCATTATTTTGTTTATTCGTGTGAATATATGAATATTCAACTGAGAATTCCAGGACCAGTTCTAATCACTAAAGGGCCAGGAGAGACACACGCCACTACTGCAGATCCGGTCAACTGATGTCAGATGTGACAGCAATGAAATGTAAACCATGAACAAGATTTTAGATGCTGGCAAGAATTCAATGACTAATAGTATACGGAACCGGACAACTTTGTCAAAGTATGTATTTATGTTTAAGTGATTTCAGACCACTTGGTGGGTTTTTCAGAATGGCGAAGAACGTGGATATGCTCTGGCTGTGACATCTGTGATTCTGTTAATGTGACGGTCTTGGTGAACATCTCTGCCCGCCCTCCCAGCTTCCCCAAGCTCCACAAGCTGCGGAGGGCTGCTCACAGGCCCTTGGCCATCAGTTGTTTCAATTTCCTATTGGAAATTGCAGCGGCTGCGCAAGGATATCAGCTCACGCCCACACTCCTCCAAAACACCGGTGTTCCCAGGGCTAACCAGATAATTGTTTCATTTCCTTCTGTGATGGTTCAACCTCAGAACGTTCTTTGGAAACACCATGAATAGAAAGCCACCGCAGTGACTTAAGCATGAGTTCAAAAGGGCACTGCTTTACTTGGATCAGTTCAATCAGGTCTTGCACAGCTAGAAAGCTAACGAGATGTGAAACTGAAAATTCTTTGATGAGACAGTACTCATCTTGACAAATTTTTGAATCTCCAAAGAGATTTACTTGCGCCGCACCCTCAGTCACGTCTCTGTCTTCTATAATGTTGCTCATACATAATCTCTTCCCATAATCACCTTGGCAAGAGAAATCTTCATATTTAACTGCAAAAGATGCCAGCAAGTGAATAGTTATAAATCCTCCTAAAGTCAGTTTGTTAGATAGGCTGCGGATCCCTTGCAAGAGGATTAGACACACAAACACATGTGCATGCGTACATACACACCCACACACATTTTCAAGGGAAACTATTCTCTATTAGGCAATGGTTGAGTCTTACCATCTGTTAAAAAACGCTAAAGGCAATAGATAATCTGAAACAAACTGAACTGCATGGTTTATCACTTACGTTGCTTGCTGGCTTATCTATTCATTGAAGTTCCTATTTCCCTTTCTACAGTTGCGAACACCCAACTTTGGATTAATCCAGATAGAGACCATCTCAGTCTTTACTTCACATGCTTCTGAGTCCTGCTGAAAAGAGCTCACGAAGTCATAGACATCATTTGTCTTTGAAGGCTTCCACTTTTGTCTCACTCTCTGTAACATCTGATGCCTCTAAACACACCCATTTCTCGAAAATCTCACTAATCACCATTCCTCCACTTTCCTCCTCTTCCTGTCACTTCAGGCCCTCGGAGCATTCCTCCTACTTAACAATTCGTGTTATTCAAAGGGTGGTTCTCAGACTGGAGGGATCAGTCTTACCCAAGAGCTTTTTAGACATACAGAATCGCCCATGTTTACTGAACAAAATGTACACTTGAAGATTTTCAAATGATTCGGAAAAGTGTTCTCTTAAGTCACAACACACTACAGAAGATACTGACAATCTTCTGGCACACAGCTTCTCCCAAGAGGATGTGTCCCTTCTTACGCTTCCTGCTATCACCGTTGTACCTCTCAACCCAACGTAACCAAATCATGGGCTTTGCTAATCAGTCCGAGTCTCTCTTTTTGGGAATTTGAGCTTAGAGATGCAGATATTCCTTCACAAAATGATGCAGTAGCAGCTGCCTTGGCCACTGACAAAGTAAGCTGATAGACTGAAAAAGAAAAGGGAAACAGAAAAATATAGTGAACGGAAGGACGACAGCATATCAGACCTTTGAGAAACAGAGACTTTAATTCCAGACAGTACACACCCAGTCACATCAAGGGGAAGAGCTGTCGTTGGTGGCTTGTCCTGCATGCTGTGGCAAGAATCCCTATTATGTCTACTGCCGCGCTATTTCCCCTGGTCCAGCTTTAGTGGATTTCTGTTTCTTGAAACCAAGTGTATGTCAAGCCGATGCCCAGGGGGCTCTCCTCTCTCTACTCTTCTTGCCACTCATTCTGTCTGGGTGCTCTCATCTGAACAAACACCTTCATTATATCTACACGCTGATGCCGCCCGTGTGCCATACCCTCGCTTGCAAAGGCCGCCTAGAATCTTCACTCGGATATATCCCATAGACCCATCAATCCACGCACCATTCCTCCAGCAATGAGTGCCCTATTTGTGACTGTTAGCAGCATGAGCCATCCAAACTAGGATTATGAGTATCTCTTCTACATCATTTCGAACAGCTTGTCATTCACTACATTCATAGCTCTTAAATCTGTCCCCTCATCTAATTCCCATGGCCATGCAGTTTAAGGTTCTTATCTCTTCTCTTTCAGACAGAAGCCTTGTTACAAGTCTCCTTGACAATACTCTTGTACCTCTAGCTCATTTTCCCATAGCCAGCAGGCAGATATATCAAAATGCAAATGTAAGCATGAAAGTATGTTTTCTTTAATTGCAAATCTTCTTTCAGCTCCAGTAAGACAAGGCCCTTTGAATGACACATGGAACACTGCATATTTGCTCTGGTCACATGTCCTATGTCACCTCTCACCACTACCCTCCATCCATTCACTTACTAACTACTTCTTAAGCACCTCTGTGCCCGGAATAGTGCCAGGTTCTTGGAACACAACCATGTACAAGAAATGACCCCTGATTTTGTGGAATTCATAGCCTATTGGAAATGCATATGAACAATGGTAATAAAAGGTTTTCACTGCTTTGATAGAGCAGGTAACTGAGTACAGCAGCTGAGGTTTAGACTTTGTAAAAGTGGTGCCACGCCTAACAGATGAGAAAGACGCTGAGATCCAAACACCTCTTGGAAGTGACCAAATACAGGGGGAGGTGGGGATAAAAAAGAAAAGGGTGTTCTAGACATGACTCTAGCAGAGGTGAAAGCTTGGGTGAGAGACAATGTGGATTATTCAAGTAATATTAAGAGTTTAGCTTGGCTAAGATAAAGTGTGCAAAGTAGAAAGAAGTAAGAAATAAGACAAAGGAGGAAGTGATTAGACTTCGCAAGATTCTGCAAATGATGCCAAAAATCTGAAACACAATAATAAGAGCAGCAGGGAAAATAAAGTAAAAGTGTTTGTGTTTACCAGAGATTTTTTAAAACCTCATCCCTCTACACAAAAACAACACAAAGTACGAGTGGACTAAGATCCCTGTAAGAGTCACTGCAGCCTAACTCTAAGGATTGGACAGATGACAAGAAGAAAGACAAAAGACAGCAAGCTATGCTGACAGTTTGTTGGTGGGAAAAGAATAGCATACAGTGACTGATTAATTCTACAAGCACTGAACTCTGACAGGCTTTGACCACTTTAGTGTCCATCAAGGATCTGTTCTATTTCGATCTTGTATATTACTGCCTCTCCAAAAAGACTGAAGAAACTGGAAAACAACCATTCATCTAATGCTTATTTCATTAGAGTATGTCACAGAAAATCTATATGGATTATCTGGGCAGTGTCACAGGGCAAAACTAGTTTATGTTGGCCTGCAAAATACTGCTAAGTACCACCAACAGAGGCAGAGAGTATCTTAGCCTCATAGAAGTTAATTATAGTTCTAATACCCATGAAGGCGATGATGTCATTACTAAACTGCACATATACTAACTTCTTGGCACATGAATGTAGCTAATGAGATATCCATATTAGGACTGTACTCGGCTCATCTTTAGATGCTCAAATAATGCCACCTTTCACTTTTATCTTGATTGTGTTGTTGTTTCATTAATAGCACAGTTTGTTCATTCGCTCAACTCGCTAAGCCTCGACTTCCATTCATGTTTGGTTTTCTCTTAGATGTCTTTACATATGCCTACCAGAGGGTGGTCAGAAGGGAGGTTGGAGTAAAATAAATTTTAAGAATCAGTGAAGGTTATTGCTTACTATTTATTCCACGTCATGCGGTGCAGGTGAAGAACCTGAAATTAATAGCTACGGCAAATTTTGGGTTTATAAACTCACCTTCCCAATACGTTGGAAGAACATATTGGAAGAAGATGGCAGTAGTGGAATAAGTGTGCATGTTAGCTCAAATTTTCCAAATGAGCCTTTAATTTGAGGGCATAAAAAAAGTCCTCACTCGGGTTGTGCACATAAATGGAAACAGTTTAAATAGTCAAGGTTTGGCACAAATTATAGATACAACTGGCATGATTTTACACCTTTATGGAATACATTTTTATGTAAACATCATAGTACTAAGAAAGCCCTGATTTAAAAAGTCCATAATATAGATTTTTTAAGAAGAAGAGTCTTTTAGTAGAATAAAAGTTATTCATCTAACTGCCTCATTAGAGGCAAACATTACTAGAATTAACATTTTACTCGTTACTAGACTTAAACATTTTTCAAAATATGAACTTTAAAAAGTGTCCTCAATTTCTAACTTTCCTCTAACAAAAATGACAAGATCTAGCTGCTAAGAAATGTTTTAATATTGTGGTAAAAAATCATCATGTGGACCACATCCTTATAAAGCTGAAGCAGAAATTCTCAGAGTCTTCTCCAGATCTAAAACTCTCCCTTTCAAGGTAGTTTCTTTAAAATCTAGATGCACTCATATGCACTCATAAAACATACTGTTACAAAACACAACCACATGTGGAATTAGACAAATAAACATAATAATGACCGTAATGAAAACTAGCGTTTAATGAGTGATTACTTTGTGCCAAATGAGAGAAGGAGGACAAAAATCACCCTCCTGTAAACATAATCCATGCTTATGTGAGTATGTGGTCATATTACAAGTGGGATCATAGAGGCTTCTGGTCTTAGCTCTTCCCTTAACCAATCATGTGACCTTAAGCTAGTCACTAGCCATTGAGTCCTGGGTTTCCACATTGGAAACAAACATGCCTTTTGGTTCCAAAGTCTAAGATGGGTAATAGATTTAAGTTCTCACACACAATAGAGCTTCAGTTATTTCCTGTACCAGAAAGAAGCTTCAGGAAGAGTCATGAAGCTATTTGATGCTTCCCTAAGGAAGAGCATCTTGATGTACAGTTCACAAGGTCGTAAGGCAAGAGGGGCTTTTTGAGTATCCATGAGACTCAGCCTGTTTGTGCTCATTTGTCCACTTTGAAGCCGTAAGTCTGAGTCCCTGAGGGACAACCAATACAGGGTGCACGCAAGTACAACTAATGGTCAGCAGACATCCTGACTTCTGGGGTACATTCCTACTGCTCAAGAAAATTTCCACATCTTGCTAACAGTACTTATTGTGCTATTTTGAATATTGCTGGCTTACAATTATAGAGTAAGCTGCGACAGATTGTGAAGATTTAGAGTGTGGTTACATTAGGGGAAAAATTCCCCCCTTTCTACTTAATATAGCTGCATTAGTGTGCTCTCGATGCCTACCAGCTTACCTTACAAAGAAAAGAGTTTATTACTTGTATAAAGTTAATACACAAGGCTGAGTTTTGGTTTGCCATACCATTGCTGAAATGTTTCTCCAGTTTCCAGCTGCACTGGCTTGAACAAGGGGATGTAGGTGCTAACCTCGTACAGCCCTTGGTAGATTGTGTACATGGAGTTGGCCCCCAAATTCCCTGCACTTCAAGTGCTTTGCCTGTGCCCCAGGGATCCTCTACACCAGTCACAAGCCTGCAGCACAAGCCCACTTGAAAAAGTTCATGGAGGTCACCGAGCTTTATAATTACAAGTTTCCAGGAGTGTATAAAAATCGGCTTGCTTACTCTCTTCTTTCAGCCAGTCATATTTTTAAACTTCAGGAAAATGGCAGAGTAACTTGTTCTAGGTGGGTGAATGAGGTCACACCTGCAGGCGAGCCAGAGAGAAGGCCAAGCCACCAAAAGTGGGTGGGCTGGGTGGTCTGCAGGGCAAACAGTGAAGCATGTTTCCAATAGAAGGCTCAGGCCAAAAAACAGGAGCATGTCGGCAGCCCAGAAGTTTGGACTGTGGCGAACCTCACTGCTGCCAGAGGGTGTAGGAGGGCTCAGCTGCACACATCTGTTTCACTCCCTATTGGAGAAGCTGGCTGCTAATTCAAAATTTCTGCAAAATTCCTTCTATGCTCCTAATTAACATTTAGGTTGGTGGTGTTATTTGAGAGAAAAAGAGATATTATTTTAAAAACAGATTCCTCACGTGGCCCCATTTAGACTATCAAGCAGAGAAGTTCAGTAAGACACCATCTCAGGAAGTTATTTTACTGTATTAGGTAAAATGTCATTCTAGTTTCAGGACAAACCAGAACACAATTTAGTCTCCCCACTCTCCAGGGCAATCACACTGCAGACAAGGTAGAATGAGCCCCAGCATTTACTACAGTTATATCCGGAGATCCATCTTTCAGAAACTTCAAGCAATGGTGATTTCGGATTCTCCTCCAAAGGCAAAGCTTTGGATGCATATTTGGTTTCCATAGGGAAAGGATTTATGTTGGGTGGACCATTTTGTCATCAGTTCTCTCAACAAGAAAGGATGAGAAATTATATATTTTTGGATTTTTCACAAAGGAATGAAAACAACTAGAAGATGTTTGGATAACATCTTTCTGAAGTTATCTGCTAAGAAAGTTTGAGTTGAATCTGTACCAAATGAAATCAAAATTATTTTCTTCTCTCTTCGATATTATCATCTGACTTTCAGTTTTTAGGATGAGCAAGATATTATATGGTTCTTTCTGAAGGACCAATGTGGTGCAGTTTTAAGTAGAAAAACTCCTAGCCTCTCTACAGAAAATAGCCCTCTCCATCACAGTTAATTAAAATTTTAATAAAACTTGACAGTTTGCCTGTAAAAGTGTTAACAGTTGACATATATGTGATTTTGCCTGAAAAGAATAGTTTTTGAAGTTACCATAAACAGTTTCCCCTAATAGAGTCCTTTTATGGATATTATTTTATGATGCCTTAAAAATTGCTATAAAACTAAGTCATTGTTCAAAAGCAAACAAAGCACTTGAAGTTCCATGGTTACTATTTGTCATATACCAAACGTAAATTTACGTTTCACACTGAACTCAAAATTCTGGTCAAAGCTCTTGGCCAAAATATAAAAGAAAATGTTATAAGTGGCTGCACTGAAGAAAAATGTGTAACTGACAAACTAAGGATCACATTTGGTGGTTAACAACTCAGACATTGCAAAATTCCTTTTTACAAAAGACTATGGGAAGTGCAGCCGAAAGGGTAGCCTACTCTATCGTTTCTCTTTGCTATATTTAAACATTTGCTCACAGGAAAGCTAAACATTAAACACCTATAGTTCATATAAGCTATTCTGGGCACAAGCCTAACTTTCTATTTGACCTGGCTCCTGAACCGTTTCTATCCCAACATCTTTACAGCCGCTCTCAGCCTGTAAAGTCTCCGTACACTTGACTGGAAATAGCACGTTGCTTAGCTGCAACTTTCTGCTCAGTAGTTCAGTGAAAGACACTACTGTCCTCTAAAGCACATTATTCAACAATTAGATTTGGCAGCTGAAGCAAAGGACAAAGGCAGCACTATATCCTATCTCAGTCTACCAATATGCTTCATGATGTCATTTTGAGGTACAGCCTTTCAATTCAAAGTTTGATTTTTCTGTACAGCTTTTGATGATGTGAAAGTCATGTAAAAAGAAGTACATCCTCTTCCTAGGGAGCATTTTTTTTTGCCATAAATATAAAATATAAGGGCTCTAGTTAAAAAAATCTCATAAGCTAGATGAACTTCTTAAATAAGAGCAGTAATAAAGGCAAATTTTAACATTAATGAGATTTTAATGAAAAAAGTACACAAAGCTTGCTCTCCTTGGTAAAACATCCAAGTAATATTAACTTGGATCCTTTTTCTGTCTTTGGTAGATTTAAAAAAAAAACTAAAAAGAAAAGATAATGCCAAGGCTTAGTTGATATGATCTAGGATTTTAGAGGAAGTTCGGGAAGGAGGCATTATATACTAAGAACATTTGCTATAAATCATGATTAAATCATTATAAGAGGGTGGTTGTACCTTGTTATATATAATTAGACTATCATTATGGTAGATTAAAATATCATATTTTCCTCTTGACCTCCTTTGGTAATTGATGAAGGAATATAGAGAAGTAAAATAAAACATATTTTGGACATATCTTGGGCAGGAACCATTTGCTGTCTGCTTCCTCTTTGATTCTTTGGATTTTATCCAATCAAAATGGAAGTAGAGGGAAAAGAAAAAACAGTAAGTGGTATCTCCACGATGACCTATGTATCGCGAGTTCACACTGTGTAACACCAGTACATAAAATTACCGCACAGGCGTGGTCCAGGGTGAGTCCCTGACGAACCTCTTGTGTTCTGACCTCCTTCTTCAGATGCTGCCATTCCAGGAACTTCACCTGCAACGTCTAGGTATTTCACTGTCATGTGCTTGACAGGAACAATCAACATAAAGGATGCTCAATAAAGAACTCTCTACTCAAACTTCAGTGATTCAGTGGAACAAAATGCTGACATGAAATTGGAGATGTAGGCGCGGGTTCTATTCACCACCTAAGTAGCTGCTTCAGTTATTTCACATCTCAGCTGTAATTCTATAAAATGAGATGGGATTATAACTTTCCCCAAAGATTAGCTTCCTTCATTTTGGAAGGCTATTTAGGCCCAATGGTACCAATGTTTTCATCAGGCCAAGAAAAACTTCCCTCTATTCAAAACAATCAGTAATTTTGTTTTCATCAAATCCCTATCAATTCATGGGTCAAAGATTACTAATTTAAATACCAGATGTTCTCATATGAACCAAGTGATAATTGACTAATTTATGATGGAATAAAAATCAAAGCAAATTGCTAATAAATAAAATGTCCTATATTCCCCTGAAAATTCAAAGAAATTTTTAAGAAATCAGTTCTTTTTTCCCCTATGAAGTCTAAATATCTCAAAAGGAAATTCCATGTTCAAATATTTCTTTTCTCATGAGGCATGAATTTTTCTTTTTTTTGTTTTTGTTTTTATTTTTGTTTTTGTTTTTCTGAGACAGGGTCTTGCTATGTAGCCCAGGCTGCCCTTCAACTTTTTATGTAGCAGCCCAGGCTGGCCTCAGATTTGTGGCAATCCCCCTGCCTCAGTCTCTCGAGTGTTGGGATTACAGGTGTGCGCCACCACTCCTGGCTGAATATTTATTTTTGAAGCACATAGAATTAGTTACTGAAGTACACTTTGTATTCACACTGAAGGAGCGCATGCTTTTAAATAACATTAGGAATGAATGGGGATGGGTACCATTAAATAATGTAGGAAAGTAAGAAAATAACATCTTTCTATTACCCTAACTTCCTAAACACACACTCATTTAAACATACACTAACACAGGATCCAGGAAAATAATCATCTACTTTATCCTTCCCTAATTTAAACATATATTAGTCTCTCTGGAAAAGTTATCCATCTCATGTGTGTATTTAAATTTTGTTTCCTACAGCTGCTCTTTTAACATTTGATACTGAGGGCAATTGTAAGAAGGCTCAGTAGATCAAAGGTGAATTTTTCATATTCCTTTTGATGTGTCCTCCAGAGGCTTTAATAAGCACCCTTTAAAAATATACTGTACCAGAACCCAAACCTATCACTCATGTTTGTTTTTTATTGAGTTTCTGGTAAGCGAGTGGTGTGATGATTCTCAAACCCTTAATTCCACCACCCCATTACCACGTAGCTAATGGGCTCAGAAAAATCTAACCACAAAAACATAATCACAGTAGCTCTCTGTAAAGAGGTACCTGAAACCTCATTGATTACAACACTTTAAATGTTCCCTGCGAAGGTCAAATTCAAAACATATTTATGAAAAATAAACCTTTATGTTTAGATTTTAAATCTGTTGGCCAGAAAAAACACAGTAGTTTGGTCCAGAATAGAAAAACAAAACTAACATAGGATTCAGGAGAATGTTCATCTACTTTATTCGAATAAAAACTCTCCTCAGTACTTGGGAGCTATGATGAAGAGTGCCCCAGGAACTTAGAAATCAGATTGTTCTTTAAAGAGTCGAATTTTAATTCTTTTCCATTGATATTAACAGACACACCATCTTAGAAAAAGACTTTCTGAGAACAGTTAAGAGTTGACTGTTATCGTATTGAATGTGAAGAAGTACACCGAGCAGAGTGAAAGGGAAGTCTAAGAGGAGCTGAAGAATAATATCCATCTACTTACTGTTCTGGACCCGTGAAACTAGAGCAACTAATCCAGAGTTCTTGTGCCATTCATAAGATCAAGCCTTTCATCAGATGGATACATACAGTTTGCTGGGTTTGATGAGATTAAACATTGGTTCATCATGGTTCCCTCACTCATGCTATAATCATTGTTGAGTTTTTACACAGGTGGGGACATTTACTGTACTCATCTGGTTCTTCTGACATATATTATTTGTTATATGTCAACACATTTTCTCACTTAAGTATAGTTTCCCAAGTAGAAAGAGCCCCACTACTGTGACATAAACAGGAGTAAGACTAAAAATACTTAACAACTTGTAACAATGCCCTTGACCAATCATAGGAGGTAAGCATGTTTTATTAGTGTATGTTTGTGATACACAGTAATTACATTCACCTTAGGGGACTGCCACATACATGTATTACATCTTGATCACTTTACTTCTCCCACCCTCTCCTCTCCCTCCTCCTTCAAATCCCATTTCCATCTCCACAGAGTGTACTTTCCTGTTTCTTAAGATCTGTTTTATTTTGCTCTTTAAATTATCTATATTTTGGTTTTTTCATATTAGAGAACCCATGTGATATTTAGCCTTCTGTGTCTGATTTATCTCAGTATTATAGTCTCAAGATCCATCCATTTTCCTAAAAATAACTCTGAATTTTGGAATGCTTTACAAATTTGAGCATCTTCCTTGTATAGAGGCCGTGCTAATTTTCTCCACATTATTCCAATTTTAGTTAATGTGCTGCCAAAGCAAGCATTAAACTTCGCTTACTTGTTGGACCTCTCTCTTCCCTCCTAAACTGTAAGATCCATGAGCACAGGGTCTATGTCTCACTTCCTACTGTATCTTCAGAGATAATGCCTAGTAGAAGGCCTGGCTCTGGGCCTGAGAATTTGTAAACAATTGAATGATACATAAACAGACAAATAAAGTGAATTGCTTTAGGTAAATCTACCTTTACCAGATGGCCCCACTTCCACAGTGGGTTTATGTCAAGTCTCCAGTTCACCCAGGTGAGGAAAAGACCTCAGTAAGATCGCTTGTGAAACAGTTTTACTATCCTACACCATCCTGATCCAGCCCAGCAGACACAATGGAGGTTTCTCTGGCTACAAACGATGTATAGGGAGATTACTAACAAGAAAAACAGACGTGGAACAACATCCTTAAATTAAAGACATCTTCTGATATGTCTTCCTAAAAACAACTTTCTCTGTGTTAACACGAAACTAAGACATAATGACTAGTTCAATGGATTAATGTAAGAAGCCAATTCTGCTGCTAATTAAAGTCTGGTTAGGAGTTACAAGTTTGATGACTGAAATAGTAAATTTTAACGATGCAACGAAAGGGACAAAGTTTTCCCTTTTCAGTTTGGTACACTTTCGCCTCAGACTATCAGCCACGCTGCCACTGAGAAATGCATGTTTAGTTGATGAAATGATTTGATTATAAATTTACATGAGCCATAAAATAAAACATCTTAGAGAGTATATTCAGGGCATGCCGCTGGAGAGAGGGAGGACCTAATATTTATGATATTCTGCTGCCTTCCCTTGTGAATGTCAGAAACACTTACTAAAAGTGTATGCATTTAACTGATATGTAAACCAGAAGGGCTATTTTTGAATCAAACAGAGTCGAACATGATGTGAAAAGGACTTCTAAACCAAAAAGCAAGACTCTTAATATAGTGTTTAGTTTTATATTTACAAACTAAACTCTGGCTCAGTATTTTCATTATATATACAATATTCACAGTCATCAGCCAGCCAGTGAAAGTAAGCACAACAATCTTTAGTATGACTGCCAAAGATAACATTTTCAAGTATCTTACATTTTTCCCTATGCTAGTGCCTGTCTGAAAACTAAAGATCAGATGATTACATTTTGATATTTAAAATATTATTAAGTCATCAATGAATCTCTAGTCCATATTTTTTTACTTCTTTGTTAATCTGTTGAAGACTCTTCAATCATACAAAACCTTAAAATCCTAAACAAACATTCTTCCAGTCTCTTGCGACCTTCATAATCAACAATATTTTAAAATCCAATTATTGCCTAGCTCATTATTCTAGTTTTTACCAGGCAGACTGAAATTCCTGCTGTGCTAGTCCACCAATCCACTCTTTCATGCTCTAGCCTTGGGTGTTTGGAATGATTTGAGGGGAGGGTAGAATCTGTTCATTTCCTACCAGTCCCGACATCTAAAAAGATTTTCGAATATCCCTGTAGTCATCAATCTATTTTATCTTAAAGGCAACTTGCCAACTAGGAGTCCAGACTCAGTGAACATCACTATGTTAAAAATGTTACCAGTAGTATGTGTGTGTGTGTGTTTGTATCTCCTCTATGTATTCCTTCCATAAACTCTTATCTACCAGTTATGTTGTCAAGCAGAATGGGAGCAGAAACTTTTTCGTCACAGTTTTAGGTAGCCAGTTAGTTTAAAAAAATCATCAGAAATATATGTTAATGCATCATGTAGTATCATATATGTGAAGAAAACATTGTTTAACCAGTTCACTGCAAGATATTTTAGGACTGCCCGGCCTCAGAAATTTCAATCTATATGCCCAAGTAATTAGAATCTTGTAAATATTCTTCAACATAGTTAAACTATGTCTGTAAGCAACTGTCAAATTAATTTTGAGCACATCCAAAGGATCAACCCCGTTGCACTTTTTTAAAGTTGGGATATTTATTTATGTACAGTTAAAACAAAATAGACATAACCTAGAATAGTTCTGTGATGTGATAAAGCTTATGAAATAATCAGATCCTATTAACAAAGCATTTCTTTTGACTATAAAAATTTCTTTTGATTGCAAAATTACAGTATGAAGAAAAACCTATACAGATCATCACATTATTAGGCAGGGTTTTTCCTAAGTAATTATTTCTTTTACAATATTGAGCTGAAGTAATATTTTTCTTACCATTAATACTTTGAAAACAATACAATCGGTGATACCATCTAGAAAAGGACTTTTTTGCATATTTCACAGAGAAATCTCAAAAATTAGCTCACATATTAGCATGTGAGCTGGATCTTTCTGGTTTCTGTCTGAGCCCTCTTTCAGTCTTGCGATTGAAAGAAAATTTCGTGCGGACTGGAACTACTAATCAAAGGAAGTATCTTTCACATTTTTATTTCAGCATTTAGATAAATCTTCAGAAACAAGAATTCAGTGTTGTAACTACAAGCACTTGCAAAATATACCGCATTAAATACTATGAGTTATACCATAGTAGTTTACTTTTTCAATGCAGGCATATAATATACATGTACGGGGGGGCGAGGAAGAGAAGAGGGAGAGAGAACGCCTCCCTTCTTTTGTCAGACGATTTTTTCAAATCTTGATTTTTTGTGCCATATTAAAATAAATGAACTGCACATTTTCATGACTTTGGATTTGGTTCATCTGAAAGTTATGGATGATTCAGTGGTACTAAGGGTGAAAACTAAATCCATTTTATAATTTGGTTGCCTCATATAGTCCTTTTTAATGGCAATTAAAATATTATTACTTTCCTGTTCTAATTTAAAATCTAAAGTTTTAAAAACTTAACTTTAAAATCTCAAGAAGAGCTTGAATTTGTATATAATAAAAAATATGTATGTCCAAATACTATTTATCTTTTCATCTTTCACAGAACAATTATACTAAATGAAATCATGATAAAAGATGTAACTTAAAATAAAGAAAAAAATAAGTATTTTGCTAAAGATGACAGTCCTGCTCATTTGTAGTAAAAGGAATAAGTACGATTTGTTTTTATGAATGTTATGGAACAAATCAAAAAGCATTATTGATTTGTTTAAAAACAGATCACCATTTCCCACTAGTAAATTTTTTAAAAAGTATGTCATTTTCTTCGTTCAAGTGCTCTTTTTTCCACAACTAACCATGTAAATTTTAGGTTTTTCATGAATACAAAGAATACAAAGGTGCTTATTTAGATAAATTAAAATTATTAAGTACAAAAACAGGAAAAGGAGGAAATATTTTTGATATGTCTGTCAAAAACAGACATTTCACTTTGCACAGAATACAAATACATTTTCGTAAATTTACATTTTTTCCTCAGTTTAATAAAAGGAATCTATTCATGTATACCTGGAATTCGTGTTGGTATAAAAAGTAATGGTAATGTGAGTAAATCAGAAGAGAATTTCAGCTATATTCTTAGCGGAAATCTAGTTATCCAAATACGTTTTAAAATAAGGATATTGCCATTATTTTTCTCCTTTAATTAGTCAAATACATGTTTATTCTTGGAAGAAAATCATTTATGCCAGATGATTACTAATAAAACTTAGTTCGTATTTTCTTTAACAGTGATTGGGAATGTTATGTAGCTCTTATAATTTTAAAAAATGTCTTATGGGGTTAGCAAAATTAAAAGAGAATCATAAGAGAGTAATGGCAAGGACATTACTTTCAGCCTTGGGCCGCAGTAATTTTGATCTTGGTAAACCAGAACTGAAACAGCCAGTTGGTTATGAAAACTTCTGTAAGTTTTATTTAGATGGTAAAACACCAGTAAGAATACTCAGAAAATTGAAAGCTTCATAATAACTTTTTGAAAGTTAATGGTAGGGATCATATCTCCCCAAATTTTTTTTAACAGAATATACTATGTTCCTGGGAACAGCAAAAATACCATTTAACTTTTCCTTGCTTGTTCACGATATTACAATTTCGCATTTTGAGAAATCATCATCACTGCAGCCCACCATTAAGTAAGGATTGGGAACACGTCATGTATCTCCTCTGGAGTGTGATTTTTTGGAATCAATCCCTGAGATAAACATAATTTCCTATGTTTTTGCTCTCAACCATTTTCTTTAGCTCCGGAGAATTTTTTTCCCACTCATTTATAGTGCTCGTGTCTCCACTTGGTCCATCTCTCCAATACTCTCTCTGCCCTGCTGGCCTTCCACTCCATTCAGTTCCCTCTCTGCACATAATTCCTTGAAGCAGCGACTGCGTAACCTGGAGAGACACCAAACACTGCAACTGTGCACATCTTAGGAGGTGACCTGCATCCACTGACAGCACATTTCTTAGATTAATCCTCAGTGGTAAAGTCTTGTAGGTACTGGAACTGATTCCAGATTCTACTTCTCACTTTTATTAAACCAAACAATGGGAGGGGTCTTTCTAATAAGAAAACTTTCAGATGCATCAAGTTTTTTTTATTGTTATTCAATGGCAAAATACCCATAAAATTACAGTTCTAATTGGAATAGATTTAGAAAGCATACGGCCCACACTTTTTAATTTAGAAAGAAAGGGAGGAGGATGCAATTTGTGCAAGATGACACAGATAATGACATAACTAGGATTAGATTCTGGCTCAACAGTTAGCTCTCCATTCATGAAAATACTTCTACATAAGCAATAAAACAAGATATTTCCTACAAAAATATATTTTGTCCAATATGTTAGGCAGCCCACTGAAGCAGGAGCTGCTAATAACCCCACTGAACAGTTAGTAAATCCAAGATGTGCAGAGAATTCAGTAATTTCCAAGACACAAAGCACAGGCATGAAAGAAGTGGCACCCACACTCAGAGTCCAGCTCCGGAGCCTCCTCTCACACCCACTGCATACAAAATACTCCTTCCTCATCACCCCAGAAACATCATTGCTCATGACTCTCAGGTGCAGAAGTATACTTTTGGCTACGCAATCTTCCCTTTTGAAGATACCTTTTATCTTCAGTATCCATTAGGAAGACACACTACCTTATCACAGCCCATCTGAATTTTTTTAAAGATCTCTTTCCATCTTTACATGGCTTGGTGAACCAGTACCTCCCCCTGCATTTTATCAGGCTACTGTTTCTGAACATATTAAAAATGTTACAATCTAAGTAATCCCACAACATTGTGAAGTCCAAGTTGAGATATAGGCAGGCAGCACTCCATTCATTTAACTATGAGACTATCCTCAAGAGACCTTAGTAATAACAGAAACATACATGGCAGATTTCACATAAATTCTGCAAGGTCATAAAAGTCAGTTGAAGTTCAACAACTTCACTGATTAAGACTTGCAGATTTCTCTGATTCTACTTGGAATGGGGTAGGAAGGACAAGGGCTTTTCTCTCTGTGTTTCTCCCTCTCTCTCTCTCTCTCTCATACAGAACTCAAAGGGTTTGAGAGAACAGAGAGAATGGAAACTCCTTTATCTTCCATTTCATTCTGAACCACAAAATAAGCACATATTGTTTTGATTTTTTTCTTAACACATCTAAGTCTTTGTTAAACACATTTGGACAATGTACATATGTACACTTATGATACACTGTGTATCCATATGCACATGTATCACATATACACCTAACTGAGCACTTATGAATTCTTATAGTCTCACCACCATAATAACTTATGTTAAACTGAATGCATACACTGGAAATTGAATAAATATGAGGCTATTCATGACCAGGAAAGCTTATATTTAATAATTCATGAACATTTGGCAACGTATAAGTTGTTATAAAGAAGTATTTATTCTTGGTAATACATCTGCCTCCATTGTCTTCCTTAATAACTTACAGTCGTTGGTACATCAGCAACACACCATTTGTTAATCTAACTCTCACTTCTAATAGTCCTCTTTCTACAGATATGGAGTTACTTACAAGGGACAGCCTGGTCCCACTATACATATAAGCAAATGTTAGGATGCAATAGTCTTCATCAATAAGAGAAAAGAAGAACAAATTTATTAAATGAGGGTGGCTTACCAGTACCTAACTCTGCATCTATTATTTGAAAGATTTTCTGTCTGTGGATCACAAGCCTGAATTTCCAAAGCTAACCACACCTGCAATACACATGCATAATAACAGAACACAGAGGGGAATACTTATTCTATTATGTCAAAGAGCAATGTGCTAGAATAAAAGAAAAAAAATCACCTGGTTTCTAAAGTTTCTGTGATGGGAGGCAATCCTGAAACAATTATCTGGCATTAAATGCAGACAGTTGCAATGAAAAGATTACATGGGTAATTTGATAGTGGTTTTTATTTTGTACTTCTAGTAAGACACACAATAATCCTTGAAGTCAAAAGACTCTGAAAGTATGGAGAATCCTGAAAAGGCCTGTTCTTCACTGCCAAGTGTGACAGAGCACTGCATGAATCTAGCCCTTGTTACCATGAAAAGATCACGCTTTTTAACGTAAGTTCTTAGTAATGTCTAAGAACAAATCTGAGTACTCAAGCAAAGCAGAACTAGAGAAAAAGAAATGGCCAGAATTTCAATACTCATTCTTGGCACTGGAAGAGAAAGGAGGGGTTCCAATTTTAGTGTGCTTTCTGGAAAGCTCTGAGGTCAACCCTGATTGAAGCATACTTGATAGTCCTAAATCAAATTCTTAATTTCGGTGCTGCTTGCCAACTTTACTGTTTCTTGGTCTGAGGCCTCTCTGAAGGCATTCACATTGTTGTTAGGCTCCTACAGTCAACGGACAGTCGATAAAACATACAGGATTCCCTGCCTAGCCAATCACGCTTTGCTTTGAGTGGTCTATTAGCTATGGTAACTGATCACGAAATTTTGTGCAGAGAACATTCAATTCTAAACAGAGACTTTGGCTCAGAAATGTGAAGAACACTATTAATGTATATAAATATTAAAACTGGTATCTGAGATTAATACTACAGATGATTAAGGTAGGTTAAACATTAATAACTATCCAGGATGTGAAGATTTGAGAATACAAAGATTAAAAATCCTTAGAGAATTAACAGAGTGTCAAAAATATCTAGTGAAATACGGAATGTCTGCAAGGAGGTAAGAAAAAATCTGACAAAGTTTGGAACAATTAGCTATTGAAAGAAAAGTCAATTTGTAATTTGATTGTTTCCAAGTTTGTGTGTGGAGGCTGGGAGCAGCGGACGTGTGAATGGATGGATAGGTGATGGATATGTATACAGATAGATAACACTATATCGTGAGAGAAAATAATTTAAAATGGTTCAATTACATACCTGATAAAAGTAAAAATACCCTACTGAAATTCTTTTAGAGTAGGATTATAAATTATAAATGTAACGATGTCACATTATTACCATTTATTAAATGGTACTTACCTTAGTAAAATTTTCGCTGACCACTGTATCAAAATGTTATCAAGAAGAGTAAAGTTGGTCAGTTTATAGTTTTATGTCTAAAATGAATCTAATTAATCAGTGTAATGCTTTTAGCTATCATCTAAACATCAAATATTTTTTTCATTATATTTTATGGAATATAATCAATACTCTTGGTGCTTTTATTTTAGGTTTCTGTGGACTGGAGATTGAACCTGGCATTTAGACAGTGAGCTACAGTTCCAGCTCTTTTTTTTTTTTTTTTTTTGGATCCAGAGTCACTAAGTTGCCCAAGCTGGGCTCATACTTGCAATCCTCCTGCCTCAGCCTCCCAGAGAGCGAGGATTACAGGCATAAACCACGATGCTCAGCTAGAACTTTCATTTAAAAAGAAATTACTGATCTAAAGGCTTATTCTTTATTTAATTATCACTATCAAAGATAAAGGGCATAATAAATATTTTATAAAGAGATTTGTGCATTCTCAACGTAAGTATGTTTAAATGTAGTGTCACTATATATATAAGATAATAGGCTATCAACTGCTCAGTTAGCAGTGCTCATTTCCTATCTGTCCACTGGGGTCCCTGTGGGGGCCCACTCTTTCTTATCCAGATTAGGGCAGTTGGGAAATAAATAAGTTTGGAGGGTACAATCTCGCTGTGGTTCCTGATAGACCTGGAGTTATTAACTATCACCTGCCCGCCCTCTGTAAGGGACGCAGAAGGGCTCCTCCTTCAAGTAGGCAGCGGCCGCTGTAGAGGGCAGAGGCAGGCTGGGCAACCCTGATTGTGCTTTCTACATGGGACCCAACGTTCAAGTTCCCCAGGTACAAAGTGAGCCTGGACTTGCCTTCACAAGGACGAAGGATGGTATGTTTTAGTTTCATAGTTTGAATCACTACATTCAACACTGCACTCGCTTTCATTGTGGCAATCACAAAAGCGGTCTACAGAAGACTGAAAGTGAGCTCCGAACAACTGTTTCAGTGATAAGTTCCAACAGCAGAGCATAAAATTTTTCCTAAACTCTGACAACACCTGACTGCTTGCAGTAGGAGGGATGCTTCGTTCACCTGAGTGGTGAATGTTGTTGGGAAACACACAGTCCGAAGGTCGAAGTGGGTACCAGATGCCATGAAATTCTTCACCCAGAAGAGTATCATAAAACACAGGCATGTTATACTAAAGAGTCCTCATGTAAGAAATTTCAAGGGCGAAAATTGGATTTAGAGCTCTCTGAAATATATTCAACCAGAGAAAACCGCGCACTCCCCAGGCACCTTGGGGTGGAAGAGACTGCACCGCGGGTGTAAAAGTGGTACCTGCCCGGCCAGTTCGGGTTGAGCTCCCTCCCTCACCTGCACAACCCTGACACCAAACTCCTTCCTGCAGCATCCTGTTACCTCCATGATAAACAGATGGGGACTCTCGGGTTTGAAAACAGACTGCCCCAGGGCCAGTTCTCAGCTCAGTTCCTGTATCATCTGAGCCCGGCGCCTGGGTCTCTCACAAGCTCAGTGGCTCACCTATATAGTGACAATGGTACCACCCCGCTAAGGAGGTTACAAAAGGAGATAACAGATTGCATGTGCACATGCATCTAATTATACGTATAATTATATCAAATGATATATAATATATATGTAATATGTGAAATATGTTGCATGTGGTAGCTGTTACATTTATAGTAATAGAATCATTGTGTTTGAATACCAGTAGCACAGGCTATAGTTGTCACCGCTGAATAGATAAACTATTCAAACCAAGAGCTACAGCTATTTTTGTAATCCCAGACAGTAAATCATAAAGAAACAAATCTTTACCTACTCTTCAAGTATGGTGTTATCTGTATACATTCATGGGGCAACCAGTTCGGCCCAAGGGACAGTTCGGCCCAGGGGATTTTCCCTTTCTGCACTACTATTTAGCCCAAAGGGCAATCTTACAAGATGTCACATATGTGACAGCATTCCAGAGAGGACTAGAAGCCCCATGCTAGCACGCACCAATTGTCTACTTTTCCACAAGAAGCAAAATGAACAGTAATAAAGTCCTCCATTGGAGTTCCTCCAAAATTACATACTCAGCTCCACTTAAAAAAGTCTTCATCCCTAGAAAGTGTGAGCCGCTGCAGGGGGAAGAGTACTGTGCACCTAGTACAGAGAGGTGCTGCTCTCATTCAAAAGCGGGGAGAGACGGTGGGGGGGAGAGAGAGGCAAACAGAGAGAGAGACAGAGAGGTCGTAAAAAGTTGCCCCAAGTAATAAACAAAAGTTTGACTACTTGATCATTTTATTGCTGTGTTCTTTCACATTCACAAAATTACACAGCGACACCCCCTCCCACCCCAGTTCTGAACATCCGGAAGTGTGGCCAGCGTCCTACACGGAAATTCCCATCTCAGAGTTTTACGTTCTTCAAACCTTTAGCATGTGAGAGGGTCCATGTGCATACTGTCTTGACATTCTCTTCTTTCTCAGATTTAAGATATACTATATCTTAGTTTTCCTCCTCATTGGTTAAGTATCTTTTTTATTATTATTGAACGCAGAGCCTTCGCATTGAGTTATCCCCAGCCCTTTTTAAAATTTATTTGTTTTTTTGAGACAGGGTCTCACTAAGTTTTCCAGGTGGGACTGGACCATGTGATCGTCCTGCTTCAGCCTGCCTGGGTCCTGGGATTACAGGCATGTGCCACCAGGCTGGCTAAGGATTCTTTTATCACTGCTTTCTCTGCTTGTTGTTTACTTCTTTTTCCCTAAATTTTGCTGCTCCCTATATTCCAGCTCAGAAATCTCTTTTTTCTCCGCAGACTTTCCATGTCGAATTTCAACAAATTTTGTATTCTCCATGGAAATAATTCCCAAATCTGTGTCTCCACTCCTGACATCAGCTCCACGCACCAGGGCTGCACTTGGAGCCACAGTGAATGTGAACAGGACAACCTGCTTTCCCAGGGACACTCCACAGCCTTTCTTCGGCAGACGTTTCCATTTCTGGGAAAGGCCACTCCATCCTCGCAGGAGCTGAATTCTCACACCTTCTCTTGCCAAAAAGCTCTCTCTCCTTCTACAGTTTGCTTGTCGGTCCTTAGGTTTTGGCCTTCAATTTTCTCTCATCCAGATGTTTTGTACTTCTCTAATCTTTCCTGACCTTCTTCCCTGCCACTGCCAATAAATATTTGTACAATAAAGCTCAGATCATAATCATTCCTATTTAAAAAACAAAATGATCAAAAGCAATCAAGTGTCCATCAAAGGCCAAAATTCTAACCTTGAACCTCAAGCTCCTCCATTATTTGATACTATTTCTGACTTTTTTTTTTCTCAACACTATGCTCCACTTAGCTATGCTAAAAAACAATATTCGCCTGGAGCTCCTTACACATGCTTTTTTGCTTTCTTACTACTGTATTCTGCCGAAGTGCTTTCCTCTGCTAGGATTATACTAAATGCAACAGACAAACTCCCAGATGTGCTTGTGTTCAGTGCCAATCATTTTTATTCATTCTCCTGAGATTTATAATCACTCCCACGGCTCCACACAATATGATTTTCAAAAAGATATCATATCTTCATTATTTTCCTCTAACACATATTATTACAAATTTCATCTGATTACTTTTTAAAAGATCATCACAGTTAAACTTATTTCATAAACTCGAGTCCTGTTCTGGGTATATCAGAAGACATCTATGAAAAACAGAACTTTGAATATGAAAGAGAAATGAGGTATAACCAAAATAGTCATAAAATCACAAAATATTGGCAAGTGACCTGAAAGTTCCTCCAACTCAAAGTCTGACCTAATGCTGGAACGCTTCACAAAACCCTGCACACAATTTTCTAGCTCCCACCTGATGGTCCAGTGAGAGGAGAATCATTACTTGGGAGAACAGAAAATTTCACTGTTGGCAGCTCTTACTATTAGAAAGTCTTCTCTTATTCTGGGCCAAAACATAACTTCCCGGTAACTCTTCCTCTTTGCTCCCAGCTCTAGTTTTACAAAGCCTGCTTCTCTTGACTCTGGAGAGTTAGTACAGGACTCCTAAAACCTGCTAATGTGTGCAAATCTACTGTGCTGTATGAAAGGGCACAGAGTGGTAGTCTGGATCCCCTAGCTACCAACAAGGGTAATTGTAGCTACTGTACCAGGCAATATGCAACAGTTCTGCTCTTTCGTCCCTTTTCTTAATGGCTTTCTTCTTTAAACCTAAGTGACTGTTTTGATTTCCTTCTTCTTACATAAAATGTTAGTATTCATTCTAGCTTCTTTCCTGAATCATTTCCTCTATCTTTTGTCCAGGAATTTTGCATTTCCTTTCACGAATTTCCTTTTCAGAATTTCAGGTTGAACTGTTGTTCCACGGGGCTCACCTTGGAAACATCCTGAAAATTCCACAGAACAGACCAACGAACCCATTCAAGACAAATGACGGGAAAACTCCCTTTCCCCCCCCTAGCTGACATTCTGGTATTATTAACACCAGCTTGTCATCAGCAAGCACCATTTGTTCACTCATACACCATCTCTTACAAAAGTGGGTTTCATTCACCAAATACACTTGAATTAAGATGACAGAGTGGACAAGGACACAAGACTAGAGACCGAGGCCTGAGCTGCTGCCCCTCCTTGACACTCAGTCCCAAAGGAATGAAAGGAGAATCAATTAAATTCTCAATTTCTTCTCTCAACAGTAATAACCTACAATCCCCTGGAGACATCTATTGTATTGTTTCAGCCTCACCACTGTGTGACATGTATTACTGGGCCCATCCTCAGAAGATGAGACTATTAAGTAATGTTTCCAGATTTCCAGAATTTGCAGTTTAAAAGTGATGAAGATGAGATTAAACTTCCAATCTGCCTGACTCCAGCCTCCACCCCTTGCTACACAGCACACTAAGAAGAGGAAGACAAAATGAGTGATAGTCAAGGTCTACGATTCTAATGACAAATGCAAACACTGAGGGCAATCAGTAAAAGGGTTCAAAGAGGGTGGAGAATTGGCAAAATAGCAAATACGCTTGGTGATGAATTAAAATGAACACGGCACCACAGAGTACTCTTTTCCTGACTATCTGGGTCTTCCATTCTGTCCAAAGTTTTCCCTGAGTGGATGTGATCTCTGAAATGCTGAATAACTGACAGAGTGAATAAAATGAAAATAATTTAACCTGTCTCAGTCAAGTCTTGTATATTCTCTTTGCTCTGAAATCTGAAGCACACTGCAGGATCACACTTTTCTACTGCATGCTGACCAGTGACCATCTCTACTCTCTAGCTCCGAAGGCCTCTGCATCGGTAAGGTGAGTACAGGCTGTGTCTGCACTCAGTTTCCTGGTGGAGCTAGGCCAGGGCGATAGCTGGCAGCCCAGTATGTTGCCCTGTACTTTCTTTTCCAAGCCTCTGGACAGAAGCTCTTCCCAGAAAGGCTTAAGAACTCCTTCTGGGCTGCCGTTCCTGCCATGATCCTTCGGCCCATGTGAAGATTCTTTACTCTTTCTTGGAAAGAACAGAGGCATAAGGATTTTCTCACTATTTTAAAACCCCCAAATAAACAAAATCGTTGTGTGTCAAACAAACATAATCTTCTAACTTTTATCTCTCTTGCAAAAGCTATCATTCTTGGCTCGATAAATAACAATATTATGTGTCCACATGATATCCAAGCCGCCCCACAGCAAGATTTATAAGGAAAGGAAGTCATTTCCTAGAGAAAATGCCTTGGAATGAGGTGGCTCATTATCTAAGCCAACAGAATGTCAACTCTGCTTAACCCAGACTTCCTTCGAAAAAAAGGCAAAAAGAAGTTCTGTTTAAAAACATTCTGGTTTAGTGGAAAACAGAGCCAATTAAGGTCATCAAGTCAATAGTTTATAAAATTTCCTTTTATTAGAAATAAAAAAATTTCATTGTCGATGTATAACATATAATAATTACAGACAATTATGTTTCCTTGTAAATTGAATTAGAAGAGCAATCGGTAATATTTTAGGACATTCAAATTACTCATGCCTATGCTGGCAAACACATCCTCTGCTGCAGAAGTCAGTATTTAAGTTTTTCATAAGAATTGGAGCCTTTTATCTACTATAAAGTTATTTTAATCAGTGATGGGAGGCCACCCATATGGGTAACACTAAGCTTAGTCCCAACTACTTTAAGAAGGCCCCTGTACGATATCTATATTTCTAAATGTGTTTTTCTTTTCTGAAATGCTAATTGTATATGTTTTAGATTTGGTATTTTATTCTAAAGATCATTATTTAATTTTCTGTTGTAAAGTTATGAATACTAATATGAATACAGTGCTAATTTAAAAATACTGGTACCTTTTTTGAGGTAATATTTCTACACTGCTCATTAAATACTGGCCTAACAACTAGACAAAAAAATGTGAACATGAAAACATGCCAAATTCCACAATGTGAATAAAGATGATTATTTATTGGGGAAGGGTCGGAGGCATATATTTACCTGCTTAGTTACAAGTACATTAAAAATAAAAGAATACTTCAGTAAAAAAACATGGGGGGTAATAATTTTCAACTATTCTGTTTCATTAATAATAATACTAATCCATAGTTGCTTTTAAAAAATTAAGAAAATAATCCAAATTCTGTAAATACTACCATATTTCATGACCATGTTCATCAACGAAAACAAATAAAGGCCAAGTTAACAAAACTTCTAAAAGGTTTTACTTTAGCATTGTTTCCAGAGTGCCATGTCTTTGCCGGATTCCCATGGAGTTTTCATCATACTGCACGATGATTATACCAGCAAACACAGCACATAAGGGTCTCTTTTCTTTTCTGACTTTGCAAGATGAAATCACGGAAAAGCTCACACAAAGCCCGTGGGCTGCAAGCACATGTTTCACGCGGCCTAAAAAGACACAGCTCTTTTCACTGGGGCATTTCTTTGAACTACACACTTTAAAGGGGCCATAAGATTGAAGGGGGAGGGACAGCGACAGAAGGATAGAAAAGGCAGAGTTAGTCTGTCTCCTGAGGAGTACACATTCTGGATGGCAAAGGTCAGACCTCAGGGGGAAACACTAAAAGACCCAAGACAATTTAAACACACTAGTATGACAGTTTTTATTTTTCCTCTTTTCCACTCTGCTGTCTCCTATAGAATATGTCACAGCCATTTCTGGCCTCAATTCCAATTTGTTGGCGAAGACAAGTCCGACTTTGAGCCCCCCCCACAGCAAAGCTGTTGATCAAGCCTAGTTATACACATTAAGACTCAAGAAGCTTTGTTGAAAACAATTTTGAGTTTTTTATTTGGACAAGAGTTCTGTCACTCTGAAATCCTGAGCTGTAGTTCCTCTGATCTACAATAATTTCGAAATGCTTTTTCAAGCTGGAAAAGAGCATGTTTTTATACCCTTAGATTAAAAACAGAAAGAGTAAGTTGTAAATTCCTCTTCTTCAAATCCCCAGATTAGTAACCTTTAGAGAAAATAGTATAGAAAATATTTTCAACATTCAGCCATTAAATGCATTCAGTACTACAAGATTATAGTAAATCACATTCCGTCTTCTTCTCACGTGTCATTTCTTTTCTCGAAGGGAAAGACAAGATAGCAAAACTCTAATACATCATCTGTTTCATAATTCTGAACAGACAATAGAAATCTCTGAAACCAAAAATGGATCTGGTGACCTAGTGTAATACATGAAGGTTAGGGGAAACCCTTTCTGAGTACGGTTTTGGTGATTAATGAATGACATTACCACAATTACTCCCACATCTTTCCGGCTTGCATAAGCCCCTTTTGGCTGAAGGAGAAAGGAAAAAAAAAATGTTTACACCACTTAATTCTTAACCTCCCCCCATCCTGTTCTGCTTTTAAAATAATTGCAGTGGCAAACAAAAATTTCTTCCAGCAGAACATGTTTTTATTTTCCCCTGGCCAGGGCCTAGTCAACATTAAAAGGAACAAACAGCTTCAGTTCGGGGCTCCAGCGAAGAGTTAGAACTGCTCCTATGACAGGAGGCAGATACATGACAAACTGTCACTGCACCGCGCTTACACAATCTTAGGTGACCAGCAAGGGTCTGGGAGGAGTAACTGGCAAGGTCTCAGCTACCGGAGTATTTAAATGAGAAAGAAATCCTCAGGGTAAAAACGCCTAGTCACCTTGACAGGTGCTTTCATTGACTTTTTGTGCAGGTCGCAAACAAGCCAGGACTCAGTGATGGGCGCTTTTTCTGCAAACAATTCACTGAAGGAAAGGGGGAATGTGAGAAGTTGTATATTAAATTCACCTGGTGGGAATTTTTTTTTTTTTTACAGGGAGGATTGTGATAATCTTATAGGTTAATAAGAGTGGATGCAAAAGGTTCCAGGTGACTGAAATTTAAATGGTATTATTTCTCTTTCAAAAGTAAAAAAAAAAGACAGAAAAAATGGAGGAAAAATCACTTTCAAGTGTTTTAGCAAGAACAACTTATTTATGGCTACTCTAAGTTATTAATAAATTATTAAGGCAGAATGGCAAACATTTAAAAAGGAAAGGGGCCTTTTAGTCAGCCGTGAACATTATACCTGCAAAGTCTTTTAAACCAGCTGTTTCTACCAAAACTTTATTTAGAAGGTCTTTGGTTAAAACTTAAACTACCATTTTCCAAAACAATACTGCATTTAGTTATTCACTGTGCAAATCATGATGCTGAAGAATGATGACAAGGAAGGCAAACATTTCATGGATGTTTTCTATGGAGTCAGAGTTTGCTAAAAACGTTATGTTGATTATCTTATGTAATTGTCACAATTAAATTCTAGGAGATTGAAACTGTCATAAGCTTATTTCAGAGAAGTAATTTTTCCAAAGCCCATACAACTTTAAGCAATAAACCAGTATTCCAATTCACAGTCAGTCTTCAGAGCCCACATTCTAAGCCATCACACGCTACTGTCTCAGGTAGCCAATGCAGAGATGAAGAAACACAATGAATGTAAATGATACGTCACAAACTTGAACTAAAATAATGTGCTAATAAAATAAAACTCAAAAATAATATTGTAAATGCCAGAAAGGCCCCTTCAGATATCAGGGGAAAAAAGTTAAATGATAACTAACTTGAATTTCAATTGCAGTCATTCACAGCTTAACCAAGCTAGCAGGAGGCCCTGTGAACAAACAGAGGGTGGGTTCCATTCTGGAGTTTCCGAATCAGTAGATCTGGGATGGAGCCCCAAAATGTGTATTTCTACTCAGTCCCCAGGGACCATACACTGCTGTATTCATCCCAAGACCAGATCATGCTTTAAGAAACACAGGTATAAAACATCATTTTGACAATATTTATAATTGAAATATTGTGAAAGAAATTTTATTAAATACAATTACTGAATACTGGGTTTAGAGAAGCCTTGCTCCTGGTTATCCAAATCAAGGAAATCTAATCAGAGAAGAATAAGCACAGGAGGGTTGTGAAGCTTCACAGCCCTGGGCTGGTAATGCTGTGTCTTTGGGGCATTTACTTCCAACATCAAGGGCAGACAGTGACTAGGGATCCGGAGTCAGAAGAACTGCATTCTGGTTCTCATCTATATGGTTGTCACTCAAAAATTCCTAAATTCAGCATTTCCATCTCTAACCTGGGAAAAATAATCCCTTTACCTTTTTAGGTGGTGGCTATTGTAAGAATCTATTGAAGTAATGGAATAAAAATATTTTATACACCTAAAAACAATACACAAAATAATGTAGCATTACTATTATTTTAATAAAGTTTCATTCTACCTCAAAATGTAAAACCTTTGTTTTCTTTCAAAAAATGTTTTATATCCATTTATAATTATTGATCAATATGAGTCATGACTAGATATTTAAACTCAAAAATTTCCTAAAGAGTTGGAGAAGGAAATGAAAGAAAATTTAGTGGGAAGTTGGTAAAGGGCTTACCCTTTATAGAAAGAGCTGACTACTGGAGCAGCTTAATGGAAAAAGACCGGTTATATAATCCTCTAGCAGAGAAGGAACGGGACGAAAAACAATGGGTAAGAAGTCACTAGCATTTGTTGCCAGGTCCTCGTAGCACACAGCTATAGAAAAGTCCATGCAGATTCTCTAGAAATATCAAGAAACTTATCTTTAAACTGAATTGAGTACTCACGTTCAGCCTCAGAAGTTTCTTCTTTGTGTTAATTAAAATCTGCTTCTTGCTCTGGTTTTCATACTAGGTTCAGAAATAATGCTTTCTACTATGAAAGGAGCACTCAACTTGCTAAGTTTGAACAGAAGGATTTCCAGTTTATATAGGAAGTTACTGTTATGGTACTTCCAATTTCTTCCAGTCCTCAAAGACTTATTTTTAAGAAAAGAAAAGAAAAGAAAAGAAGAAAAGAAACTCCTCCTTTTCTCTTTTTTGCCTGTCATTCCTGTAGTTGAAACTATGGTTCATTTGCCTCATCCTTCACTTTATGAGGCTTTAAATATAAGATTAAAATGCTTTTAGAAAAGACATACTGTCCCATTGATGAACGTATTACATCTAAAAACAACTTAAAATTATAAATACCTCCCAAAAGTATTAGAGCAAGATGGGATACTAGTCTTTTATAATCAGACCAAGATGAGAAATTATACTTTCACAATACCCATGTTTTGGTACTAAATCATTAAATAATGTACTAAGATTTTTCTGGATGCTATCAGTTTCTGAAAGAATGGTCTATGTCCATTAATCTAAAAAGGATTCTTAAAGCGAATAGACTTTTAAATCAAAAGCAAATGTAGGCAAATACAAATCCCGTAAATCTACAAAAAGGTTTCACAGCCTACTAACTTCCCCCCTCTACACACACACACACACACACACACACACCCTGAGTGCTCACACTCGAATGTGTGGTCCTTCCGCAGACGCTTCTGTGATCGCTTCAGAGATGAGGTCTCTGTCTCCACCTAATAATGGAGTTTTGATAACAGATGATCTCAGTCTCATAGAATGAGTTTGTTCTTGCTCCATTAATTTAAAAGAACAGTGAGCAGTCAGGGGGGTAACATGAGAACAAAACAACTCTGTTCTGTGCAAGGAGTCAGCATTCAGCGTGACACCCATCTTGAACTACATTCAAGTTTAAAAAAAAAAGCCAAGAGTCTGAAAAATTATGATCACACTGAATATTATAAATAATTAGGCACAATGAGAAATGCCAATTATATTTCTATTATCTAGATACTTTCTAATTCCTATTTCTTTTTGGAAGGGAGTTTTGAAAATTCATGATTTACTGCAGTGATGAGAAACACAATGATGAGAAAGGGAAACACAACAAGGGGGATAACTTTTTAAGGATAATTTTATTAGTAGGGACAGCAGAGAAAAAGGAAATGTTTTTAGTTTGCCTTGATTCACTGCTTTAAGTCTGCCTGCATTTATTTTTAAAACAACTTGTTTAAAATTAAGCAGAATTATTTTGAAGACACATTTATAAAGCTATTATTTTTAATTCTTGTACCTTTTTGATTCAAGCTGACCAAACCCAGGTCTTGTGCACACTAGGCAAGCACTCCCTCTCTGAGTTACACTTTAGACCTTCTTAAATCTGCTTTTCTATTTGCATGCTATCACATAATTATCTAAATACATATGTATTCTGCAAATATACCTAATATTTAATATGCATGATTTATTATACACAGCCTATATTTCTACATTACAAATCTATAATGAATTTCTACATTGTATTCTTTTTGCCATTATTTATAAAATTACTCTGTTTTAATGGAACTTTAGGTAGTTATTTTTTCTATCATGTATAACATTAAATGAATATCTTTATATATGAGGTCTTCACTTTTGTTAAATTATTTTCTTAGGTACATTTCCCAGCAATTGATTAAAATCATCTTTCTGAATGAACATTCCATGGTGAACTATTTTGAAGAGTCAAATATCCATATTTTCAGTATTATAAATCTACTAATTATAAGAAAGATAAATTCTTTTTTAAATCTAAAAATACTCATTTACATGGGAAGCATATGAGATAATTAATAAATGTTCACAGCACTAAACATACCTTGTTTCTAAATAATTCACTGGATATAACTAATCATGTTTTAGTTTGATGTTAAAAAATAGAGGGTGGAAGTATTGAATTTAGAAATATTTGGACTTTAATAAGTCAAAAACCACAAAGTAAAAATATCATACATTATGCTGCAAATAATAAGTTCCAAGCTGGTTTGCATTTTAGGATTTTTTTTCTCCTTGGAAATAACATTATAAAATTCAGTTAAAATCCCAGCCTGACTCATAACACAGCTAAATCAAATTAATAGCAGCCCCAAATCCCAATGCACTTAATACCTTGGAGCGTCAGCCCAAGATTCTGCTAACCTCTGTGCCTCTTGGGAGATGAAAAGAACATGAAGGTTGATCTGGTGAGAATTCCAGTCTTTTGCTCTCCCAGAAAAAGGGGAGAAAGGTGGCTCACCGTGAGATATGTGCAGAACAAATACCATAAATACCACAGGATTGCTCAGTCAAGAAAAGGCAGGAAGAAACAGGCTTCAAGGCCTTTTAGACATGGAGTCTGTAAGTCCAGGATTCCAATGTTATCAATTACTTGAGAAGCTTTTCTTAGGTCTTGTATAATTTTTGGTATAATTGGCCCTTCGTGGATCAAACATATTCAGAAAATAAAACTGTAGCCGCACTGAAGATGTACAGACATTATTGTCATTATTCTTGTCATTATTCCCTAAAGAGCATAGTGCAACAATTATTTACATGACATTTTATTGAGTATGATAAATAATCTAGAGATGATTTAAAGCATACGGGTGGATACAGATATCAAAATGTGATGCTATCTTATAAAAGAGACTCCAGTATCTGCAGAATTTGATGCCTATGGGCATCCTGAGAATCCTGGGGAAATTCCCCATGGAAACAGAAAAAAACTGTATACATTAACAGAGACTGAATTACTTAAATTCAGAATGAACCACCAGAATTTGCAGCACATTAAATAATCCAAGTAAATCTGTTCCCAAATATAACTAAAATGCCTGGTTGTGGCACATTCCATTTGCTCATAACAGAGTTTCTCCATCCTTCACATCCAACCTGTGGGGTAAATGGGTTTCCCTAATCACAAATGTCTCCCTTTAAGTAATGTGCTTTAATTTATCCTTATTGCACTACTTCTGTTCTCTTGTTTTTGTGCAGAACACAAAAATATAGACACACCTTCTAATAATCAAAAAAGCCATATAAACATACTAGTCATCATAAAACACAATAGTGCAACAAAACACAGATGTAAGTACAAACTGCTATGGAATTCCAAAACAGAGATGGAGAAAAATTGGCGATTCAGAAAATACTTTGCGGTTCCATTTAAACACTACCACACAAGTGGTTACCTGACTGTACACATACACAAAGGTAAAGAAGAAAGTATTATCTGTATTGGAAATGCTCCCAGCATGAAGAAACATTTGAGATAGCCTCAGATGGGGAAACCCTTCGATAGGCAGCAAAGAAGGAGTGGAAGAAATGGCATCGAGGCAGGAAGGAACATGGAATGTCAGAGAAAATATGTTTTTTAATTTCTTAGGCTATGTATGAAAAAGTACTGGAAACAGTTTAGGAAATATTGGTTGCAGATACATGGTGAAGAGCCTCAAAGGTCAGTCAACAAGGGCCATAATCACCTGAGCAACTGAAAATACTGCAAAGTTGCCCGGCAAATCACATTTTAAGAAATGTTTATATGGAAGTGGTTTCTTGCTAGATTGCACGGGAAGACAGGCATCAACAACACCATTTTCTATTATTACAAAAGTTGACACAAGAAGCAATCAAAGGCCTGTATTAGAAGGAGGGTGTTTGAAACCACAGGTGAACCGAAGATGCTCCCACAATTAGCAATGGATCAGATACCACAGAGGTGCTGCCAGGGAGGAGTTAAAGATGAGCTTTGAAACACTGATTCTGGATGGAGGGAAAATGGTGATGTTACTCACAATAAATCCAGGGGGAAAGAAGCTGAGACTGAAGAAGACTTAAGATTGTTACACATGTATTTCGTTGGTTTTCTAGATTCATTTACTCTCATGACTCTTTTCATAAAATATACTGAATGCGAGATGAATGCTTATTGCATTATTTGTTCCTGAACTGATTTTTGTAGTTGTAGTGCACATTATAGCTATAAAATTTATCATCTATACATCAGCTATAAAAGTATAAAAGTGAAAATCTATGATTTTATGAAAGCTTATCTGAATGGCTAAGATACTTGGTTAGAAAGATAAATAAAATGGATGTTCAATTAAATACAGGCAAAACAACCTTTGATGAGTGGTGATAAAACTCTTAAAAATAAGGATTTTGCATTTAGATAACCTAACAATCTCTATGTTATAGAATTGAAATTTAAAAATTTCACCAGCGAAGCATCAGAGGCATGATTTATGCACAAAAGACAAGCCTGAGTTCCAATAAGCACGTCCTCAAAATAAAGAACTTCACTCTGCAGCACATGAGTGGGAAATAAACAGAAGCTTATATTTTGAGTCCAGACACAATGGTAAGGGCTCCTGGCTCCAGCCATGAAGGGTTAACAAGTATTGTACTTCTCTTTCCATCATAAGCAACAGTAAAACTGAAAAAAATGCCTTCAACTATTTGAAGACATGGGAAAGCTAATAGAACAAAACTCTGATCTGTGAAGGAATGGAAGAACGTGAGATGAGCAACATATTTACTCTGGTTTTGTGTCTTGTAGTACTTTCCAAGTCATTGCTGGAGCTTAAATAAAAAACAGCAGTTCCACAAGATGAAAGACCCATACAATTTCCTCTGTCCTATTATCATATAGACTTGATTCCAACACACCATTGGGATCATAGTAACAG
Source organism: Hystrix cristata (assembly GCA_004026905.1). Lineage (NCBI taxonomy): Eukaryota > Metazoa > Chordata > Mammalia > Rodentia > Hystricidae > Hystrix > Hystrix cristata. Next base: position 40,630 of record PVJO010003919.1, on the reverse strand, counting down.
ATTTCTAAGAAAATAAAATATATCTAGTCGATGGCTACAGTCAACGTCAATGGCCTATTATCACAGGTCCTGCACAGCAAAATGTCTGCTTTATTAGCTCAATTTTAAACTTGTATAAAATTTACAAGGATCAGACTCAGATATAAAAGCCTCATCTTCTCTGTAATACTTACTGAAGTTCAAAATTAAACCACTTTTTATCCTTTGGATTTACTGTTGTCCATCCAATAAGAATACCCCTTTACTTTCAGAAAATGTTTCTGGTAACTTGTGAATCACCTGGGATCTTAATACTAACAGTTGATGATTAAGGGTCTTATTATTTCACTTCGGTCAATAGCCTATTCTCATTATACTCCTCAAAGGTTAAAAAAATATGTATATATGACCTTTTTCCAGAGGGACGTTCATGGCAGGTGCTTCTTCTGAAATGAGATGGTCTTGACTGATGCTTTCAACCCAAGTAACTTCTCAAACCACTAACAGAGCAGAACAAAGGACCCCTCAGAAGCCACTTACCAGGTGCTGAGACTATTCTAGGCCAGAATTTTCAAGTATTTGATTGGAATTTGTTTTCCAGTTCAGGCTTTCTATTTGCTAAGTAATCTAAATCTAATTTACAAAGAGATTTACGGGTTTTTTTTCACAAAGATCACGAGTGTTTGAAATGAGGGTAAATCATTTTATAGTTAGTAAATGACAGACAACTCTGTTAAAGTAAAATAATCAGAAAACCATAGACAAAGAATGACAACAAATGGAGTGTGTTTTCCTAGACCGTCCATTTTTTTAATCAGCAATTTTATTGAATGACAAGCCAAAAATATCAATAAACCTCTCATACACACGTATTTAAAAACAAATTTCAATGTAGGTATGAAAATATAACTAAAAGAAAAAAGACACGCTGGGTGCTGTATTAGTTTTCATTCAGTGGAAGAAAGAAGTTCTCAAGGAACGGAGCTGTCAGGCATGGGTATAACCTGAGCTCTGAACGCAGCTGGAGACCAAGCAAAGACGAGGAGGGTGGATGCCTAAACTTTAGCTACATGAAGATTATAGACCTTACAAAAGTGTGTTCTCCACCATCACCCCAAAATTCTTAACCAAGGAAAATATCCGAATAAATGCACTAATACAAATAGAATACAACTGAAAATTCCTTTCAGTTGGTGAAAAATGACCCAGAAAGTATAGCAAAGAAACTGGGCTTCAGAAAATTATTATTTAAGTCTTGGTATAGCTAGTAAAATTCTCACAATTTTAGAGACACTGGAATTACGCTTCTTTGTCCTAAATCTACTTCCAGCATTTATATTTTAAATAACTGTATGGTATAAAACGTACAGATTTTAAGTATGCTGTTTGATGTGTTTTGATGAATGTATATCCTGTGTCATTATATGTCAATCGCAATCTGGAGTAGTCTCATCAACCCAGCATATCTTTGTCTCCTTCCAGTTATTTGTCCCCTAAAGGCTACAAATGTTCTAATTTTTATCATTATAGCTTAACGTAACTATTCCATAAATCCATATAAACAGAATCATAAAAATATTCTCTGGGTCCCTTCCTTTGTTCAATGCATTTTAGAGATCCCCAATCCATTGTCATAGCATCTTAGTTTGTGTAGGTCCCTTCTATGATGTTCAAGCCCTGACAGAACTGCCTAAAGGCACATTTCTCGGAATGTATCCCCACCATAAAGTGATTTGTAGCTATAATTAAAAGGTTATCGTAAGTAAAACCAGGTATCCTAGTGGACAAAGAATAAAATATGTCTTTCTCTCAGTTTCGCTTGAATCTACCACTTCTAAATAAATGTCTTAATAACTATCTTACAGAACATTTAAGACATACAGGGAATACTGAAAACTACTCAAATGGAAAGAAATAAGAATGGGAAGTGGAACCAATCACAAATAGAGTTATAAATCTGATTAAAATATGGGAGGTCTCATATAAGTTGGCAAGAAGTCATAATCTTCAAAATTTGAAGATTATGAAAAACTTTATGCAAAAGTTATATGCTTTCAAAGTTAAATGTAAATAGACAATTCAAAATCGGTCACCTTGTTTTGTGATACAGTTGTAAGGTATGGCAGATTTTCTATAAAAAAATCATTTTTGGTCCCATCGTAACAAATCAACTACAGCAAATATGTTCCATCTACTTAAAATTTTTTTAATTAAAAAAAAAACCTTTGGAGAGGTTCAAAATGTTCAGGAGTTCTTTAGAGTTTTAGCAAACTATAACACAAATTGTTTGCACACGTAAAATCAGCGCACTCTAATGCATCTCAAAAACAAAATGGTATTTTCAAGGGAAAGGAAGTAATAAATCCAAACATTCTTCAAAATATTCTGAAATAGAGGGAATGACAAGTGGAAATGAAAGGCTAAAAGAACAAAGGAGTTAAAGGGAAGTGGGGAAGTTTTCTTTGTATTGAAAAGACCTGAGTATGTGCGTGAACTAAGCTTGGAATATATAAACCAAGAGAAAAAATTCAAAATACAGGAGATGGTGGGGATAACTGTGGAAAAAAAAAAGATCACCAAAGTGGGCAGAGAAGCAGGGAATGAGCGAATGATTTGTAAGGAAGTAATCACCTTTTCCCCCATTTCCAATAAAAGTAGTTTTTTCTTTTTTTTTTTTAAGTGTACATTTCAATAACAACAAGATCAGCTTAGAACAAACGACAACAAAACAGTGTGTCCACAGGAAGCTCTGCTCTTGGAGCAGTAAAAATGTTAAAAAGAATACATTCTAAATATTGTGCTCACAGTGACCACTATCTTATTTTGGCACAAACACTACAAAGTTTTATGAAATTGCTTTCCTTAAATAGCTGGTTTTCCAGAAAACCAGAAGGATTGACTTGTTTATTTAAAAAAAATTCAACATTGTACATGAGCTGAGTGCAAATTTCTTCTCTTAAATAACTATCTTTGGCAATTCTACTTTTTTGCTAGGCAAAAATGCATAAATTCTTTACTCTCTACAATCATCCACTATTTAATTGTCACCCTATTATTTGGCAAGACTTGATTGAACATTACAAAGCTGAGAAGCCTCAACAGTATGTACATGAAGGATGTGGACTCCATCATACGGGCAATGAGAACCTTCCAGGGATCTGAATCAGGACAGTAACAGGACTTCAACCACAGCATCCAAGAAACTGTACATGTAGGCGCTAACTCAGTGTCAATGAGAGCTTCAGAGCTAGTAGCTACAAAGAAGAAATTTCTGATCTAGATCCTGCAACACTTGGTCACAACTGAGTATAGATTTGAGTAATCAAGACGACGTCAAGTGTGCCTGGATGCCCATTTTTGTACTGCGCTTCCACCTGAACATCAATGCTGTTCACCAATCAGGAAACTAAGGCTGCTACTTCTGAAGAGCAACAGTGTGATAGAGAAAAATTATAAAAAGGTAAATTCAATCCCTAATAAAAGAGTTCTGCTAGTGAATAACCTAACTTTGGCCCTACGGAAGTTCTTAACGCCTCTGCCCTCCAGCATCGGTCTTTGTACAGATCTTACTGTAGTATAACTGGTGTGGACACGTCCACCTCCTCTACTTGATACTCAACTTCCACAGTACCACCACTTGCACATCACCCTCCAGTCTGCTTCGCACTTATCTGTCTGGCTTCATTCCTTATTCTCTTCTGCATAGACCCTTTACTGTATTAATAAGAACTACTTACGTTTGTACGAGATCATTTTCAAAGTATCCATGAGTTTGCCCCTGCCCTTGGCCTTTTCTCTGCCTGATTCATCCCTTTTTATTTCCATAACCGATCTCACTTTCTGATATTACCAGGGCTGATACTCATTGGCTACAAGCCACTCCCACTGTTGAAACAGTTGTACAATTGCAGAGAGATTTATTAAAATGATCAATGATGAAGTCATATTTAAATATTTTGTTCATGATGCCTATTAGAAGACATTTAACGTGTTCTCCTCCCTGAACACCATTCTGGGGTCTCTTCTGTTACTACTTGAGGGCAAGTTTACGATTCCACTACATTACATGTTACTGGCATCCAATATTCTGTCTTGTGTCAGTCTCCCTCTAGATAGATAAATAAATAGATAAGAGACAGACACATACACACGTACATATGCACACATGCTTAAGTATTTTGATGTTATTATGACATACTCCTTAGCTTTTAAACATATCTAAGAGGAGCAACACCAACTCTATGTTCGCTATAACCCTTTAGGTACTATGATGTTTTTGCAAATGTCGTACTATTTTGATAACAGTAAGAAGAAAAGGACACTCCAACTGAGAATGGCCCCTCTGCTAAGAGAAATCTGAAATCTTCGTGTGGCAGCTTGGAAAGCAACCCAGTTCATTCACTGTGTTTCCTGGACACATCTTCTGTGGTGGCACAATCTAGTCTTATCTCTGCAAAGGGTCTCTTACATACAAAAAAGAAAAAATGGTTTAAGATGCAAGAAGAACTCTCTCTTTTTTTTTTTTTTTTTTTTTTTTTTTTGGTGCTGGAGATCAAACTCAGGGCCTTGTGCTTGCAAAGCAAACACATTCTAACCACTGGGCTAAATCCCCAGCCTGAGAACTCTTTTCTTAAATGGTTACGGCAGAGACACACTTCTCTAATCAGGTGATAAGAAGTAAGAAGCATCTAACCAAACACCAACAACGGCATCAGAATGGACCAATCTGGAGGAAAGGTGTTACGTCAACCTAGGAAAAGCTCTGATAGAAAAATCTAGATCTTCACCTGCATTGCAATAGAAATTTTGTAGTCCTGAGCTTCCCACAAGTAACATATATTCAGGTTACCATTCTAAAGCAAGACAAGATCAGCAATCTGAATAAGTTCATATTGTCCTCTGATAAGCCAGCAGGATACAATCTGATTGAAAGAATTCAGGAAGCAACAAGGGCACATTTCCACAACCTGAGCCTGCATACTTGGAGCTCAACCCCTCAAAACACACCTGACAGCCAGGCAAATTATCTCTAAAAGTCTCCTTTACCTGCCCTCCCGCCCCACAACACCATTACTGTGGCCACTAAAATCACTGTGAGCAGAAACATTTGTCTTCTGCCTTAAAATTCTCTTCTATAAGGCCAGTAACTCAGCAAAACTATTACTCGTACTCAATAGGGGCCAGCATCCCTTGCACATGATGCCATGTTTCTGGATATATATTTAAGGCATAAAGCAAGTAAAGGAATCTACAGAAGGAACTGTAGATATATATGAAAACAGCAATTAATATTCCCATTCAGAGTGTTTCCTTCTCCAGATCTGGATTTTATTTTAATAATACTTCTTAAAGTCTCAACTAGGTAAAGAATCTTTTAGAGGGATTCTTTGTTCATTGTGTGGGCTTTCTCAAACCAGTAATAGTGATAGTGACCAGCAAGACATAAAGCAAAGAGGCCGATTTCTCAGCAGGCTGATACAATCTACCACCTGGGGCTCTGGTACTAACACTTTCTCTCTTTATCCAAACTGCTAAACCAACAGGCTGAGCTTGGAGCAGAATGTAATAGAGGGTTACATTGTTTTTGACTCCTAAAAGTTGACTTTTGTGGTGGGGTGGGGTCCTGGGGATCAAATTCAGGGCCTCGTGTTTGCTAGGCAAGTGTTCTACCAGTTGAGATAAACCCCCAACCCCTAAAAGTTGACTACTTAAAGAAAATTTTTTAAATTTTTAAAAAAGCACATCATTTCTAAACCACAAGTTAAGACAAAGCTGGTTTAGGAATGACTATCAACCCAGATATTTTTGACATAGAATGCTCATAACTCAAACTACTTTTCTGAGACAGTATTTCACTCAAAAGATTAATTTTAAAAAGATTAAATGACTAAATATTTTTGTAATTTTTTTAAAATACCAAGATAATTAGTCTTAACTATAGAATTTTCACATTCGGCAACTTTATTGCTCTCCGGGAACATTTTTAGGAGGTGGTTAAGAGGCTGATTTGAACTGGTAACAGCCGCCACCCATGTGCTGGCAAAAGCCCTTGTTTCCTTTCCAGGTGTTTAATCGTCTTAGTTCAGTGGAGGAGAAAGGGTATTTATGACTTCATGCTCATTGTGGGATTAATACATTTTCTCATCTAACTTTTGAACTTCTCTCCTTCCACTGCCTCACCCTGAAAAATATATTTCACTCATTAAATTTGGAATACAGTTTTTTTCTCATCTGTCTCTCTTGATCTCACTCTCTTCTCCATTTTGTACTTTTCCGCATTCTTTATTTACTGAATACTGATATTGCAACTTTAGTAAGAACAGTGCCAGAACCACACGTTCTACTTGCTGGAAAAAAAAACAACACTCCTGAAACAACTAGAAGTTTGAAAAATGTGTAAAATTTTGCACCTACCAAAGTCTCAGGGTTGGCATGTATCTTTCAGAGTCTAGAATTTCCCAGGTTTATTTTGTCCAAGAAAGTCACCTGTTCCATTTTTAGGCCTAGTGGACTATAAAAAATTAGCTGCTAAAGTTGAAAGAAACTATACACAGAAGAAACTTTTGAAAAAAAACAAGTAAAACTCTGTGTTCGTTTGAAAACCAGACTCTACAACACACCCACTCTCCATGATTAACCAGCAGGCTGAGAAAGTCTTCAAGGTTTCTAACACAAAACCCTTCTCAATCTGAGACTCCTTCCTGTACCAACTTTGGATGACAGGGAATATAAAGGGAATCTGGTTTCTTTTTTGGGGCAAACAATTACTTGGACAGCTGTTTGGTACTTAATAACATAATTTCACTGGCCCTAGCTTAGTTCAGAATAAAACTGTTAGTGGTCCAAATGACCATTCTTCATGTATCGAAAGACCAGTATCTTATTTCTACTGACTTCACTACTCCAAAGTACAAGTGCTATTTCTCTCAATTGGTTTATTATTATTGTTATTTTTATTATTTTTATTATTATTTCATAGGATTTTTACTTTTTGGGGGGTGCTGGGGATTGGACTCGGGACCTTGTGCTTGCAAGGCAAGCACTTTAACCACTGAGCTAAATGCCCAACCCAGGCTTTTTACTTTTAAAAATTGATAAATAAAAACACAGTATTGTGGCTGACACAAAGGAAGGGCATCTACTGTTGGAGTCAGCCCCCCAAAATATAACTCATAACTTAGCAAAGACAGAGACTGCTCTGAAACATTCTTAAAATTGTCTAAGACTCATCATCTTCCTAGTCAGCCTGGTCTAGGCAGTCTCCGATCATCAGTTCTCTCTAAATGGGCACAGCCATGCCTGGGGTCAAGTGTGCTCTGAGCAGGGAAAAGAAGACTCCGTGCTGACCTCCTTCTTGCCCTAATATCTTCTAAATGGAATCAGTCTCATTCGTGTCTGTATCACACTGAATAGCGTCGTGGGATTGTCACTGTGACGTCAAGGTAAGTCACTCCCACCCATTTTTAAATCATTAACTTTAAAACTACTCATGGAGGACTTCATATTTAATTTTATCAAATTCAGATCAAGTCTGCAAAATACTTTGCATAATCAAATCTTAATTGCGACCTTTCAGATACACTTAGTAATTTTAAGTACATGTTAATACTAAAATGGCTTTAAATTTTTGAAGATGTATAAATGGATCATTTTTCTGGCCGGTCGGAAGCCTTTTGATCAAATCTAAAAATATGTACACAGTATCTATTTAGTGCTTAAATGAAGACTGCAATGGAATGGATACTAGGTTATAACTGCTATTTGTGATCATGGGGAAAATTAACACAAAGACAAACAAACAAACAAAAAACTCCCAAGATTGTTGTTGACCAGTCACCTGCTTTCTAGACCTATACTACACTCTGGGCTAGAAAATACCCAGTTGAGAGCAGATTGTACTTTCAATATCATTTCCCCTTGTAGCTGCTGAGGTCTCAGACACCCGTATAGCACTGAGACTCCAAACACTCTGCTGATATCACTGATTTTCAGGAGAGAAAGGAGGCGCCTCCCTCAGAGCCCATGACTAAGGCTATCTGTGTAGAAACAGGCTCCTGGTTGCTTAGGAATTCACTGGCTCTGGGCTGTTTGTTTCACCTTTTCCTTGAAGCCATAACTTCTGCCTGCTTGAGATGTCCTCATTCATTTTCTTTTTTTTTTTTTTTTTTTTTTTTTTTTGTGGTGCCGGGGATCGAACTCAGGCCCTTGTGTTTGCAAGGCAAGCGCTCTAATCACTGAGCTAAATCCCCAGCCCCTCCTCATTCATTTTCAGTCATGGAGTGTCACGTCACATAAAAAGAGGTCATTATTTGAGGCACCTTTTAGAGATTCTTACTAAGTGAAGAAAAACCCAGAGTAATAACAAAGTTAGTCACAGAAAATTAATAGACTCATATACTTCGACAGTCTTCTCTGGCCATGTTCTAATGCGCTCTTTCAAAAAGCCAAATAAATTCATCAGGTATTTAAAAAAAATTTCAAAAGTAATAGACACTCATTGTATCAAAGCAAAAAATGTAGAGCTGTACAAAGTTTCATAGTTTTCTTCATTCTCACTCCAAACTGCATCCCTGAAACAACCCATTTTAAAATCCCTGTATCATTCCACATTTTATTATGTTTGTGCAGTCTTTTACAAACATATACTGTGTATGTCACACATCCCTGTTTTGAAATACAACCTTTTACAATTCTGGAATGAGCTTCATGGTTCTATAATTTGCTTTTCAATTTAACATTTATTAGCATGGACAGCTTTTTATATGCATATTTTACCACATTGTTTTGAAAAGCTGCACAGTATTTCATGGTATGAATGTAAAATAATTGAAAAACAATTATTCTGTTGATAAACAATCAGTCTTTTCCAATTATTTGCTACTACAATCTTTACACAGATGCCTACAGGAGGGAAATACCAAATGGTGTACACATTCTTAACTGTTAAAGCATGTTGCCCAGTTACTTTCCCAACAGAGAGAGTGAACAGTGTAGTATATGTCCTTTTCCCAACAACTTTGATTATGGGATGTTATCAATCTTTCTAAATGGTGTCAAATTAGTGGATAAAAAACAATCACATTTTGACTTAAATTTGCATTTCTGTGGAACCTGTTTAAGTATTCAATTTATTTTGTCATAGGCCTTTTATCATGGTTCTGTGGTGCTGGGAATCGAATCCGGTGACCACTCCACCACTGAACTACATCCCCGGCCCTTGCAGTTCTTGTTAAAAGCGACACTTACCCCTTGTCACAAGACAATGAGATGTTTGTCTACATTGTTTTTAAACTCCTGAAAGGTAGAAACTTTCCTTGTAAATTTTTCGCTTTATGAGTGTTCCATGATAATACAACATTAATTTAGGGCAGACCTGATATTTTAATTTTATTACCTGAACTAAACTACAAATGCTATTGGAATTAAACTATAAGATTCTAATTTGTAGTTATCTGAATTAAGTGTATATCTTATCAAAAGAGGTTTTCCAACCTAGCTATTACAGTCAAATGAACAATCAAGAGAACAAGGGTGATATGACAGAACGAATGGAACTCTTTTGAATTGTGGATTGTAGAGGGGGCGGATATCTGAGGTAGCAGCAATTAAACTGAGATCGGAGTGTCAAAAATAACCACACATGTTCTTAGTGAGAAGAGCATGCTTAGGGATTAGGGAAAAGAGGATACTAGGAAGGCATGTTCAAGGAATACAAAGGCCAATGTGTCTAGAAAACAGGGAGACAAAGAGGGAAGAAAAAGATATACAACAGGTTGTAAAGACTGAGGGAAAAGCAGATTTGGTTGAAGGAGGTAGGAACTAAGAATACTATCTGTACATATGAAGTTTTGAGGCCTACTATCTATCGAAGGGTACATGAAAATCAGCAAGATTTGGGAGAAATGAAAATCAAGATGTCATTTAAAGTCCCTGATTAGAGCAGGGGTCATTCAGAGAAGCAGAGAGTGCTAGGGTATGTATATGGACCTCACACTTGTGCACTGTATACTCTTCAAATGTGGAACACTGAACTTTCATTCATGCAGGAGATAAGACTTTAAAAATTAGATATATCTAAAATGGAGGTATTATTTTACAGGGTTTGTGAGTTCATTTGAAGGACCCCATCTGCTGAATTACTGTATAAAACAAGAATTTTATATTAAAATGCGAATAATAACTTCTAAAAGATTCTGGGCATTCACTCATTCATGTGTGAGATGGTAGCAAGCTGCAGATGGAAAACATCTTGGCTTCATCAGTGAACAAAGAAAACTGCCATAAAACCTTATTTGATGCACAAACAAAAATCCAAGCAATGAAAGAAATTCTAAAACAGAAAGAAAATCTTGGATAAGAGAGGAACTTAACAAATTGAGGGTCAGATCCTCACATCTGTGAGAGGAGCGCCTCCTTATATTCTGTACCAGGGATTCTCTGGCCTCAACCCAGGGTCTTCCTTTTATATGCCTAAAATAGTGTCTCATTTCCGTTATTTGAAAGACTAAGATATAGGAAAGTACATGCATCAATTAAAATGCTGACATTGTGAAATACAATTTGAGGTGTGAAGAAAATTTACAAAGTCCTGACCTAACAAAACAGTAAATAGACTTTGGCTCATTTTCATTTCTTAGTTTATCTTAGGCGACATGACTGGGTCTTGAAGGACCACACTGAAAGTTAAGAATTAAAATAGCTCAACACTATGCATCATAAACCACGCTCTCTGTCATTAGTTTTCAGATGTCTTTACAAATAACTTTCTTTTTCTAGCAATGATGGAGGAGCAAAACAGTTACTTTATAATGATACTCTAAAACAGACACACAAAAATTTACCCAAAGACCAGTTTTGTTTTCAGTCTTCAAACAAATGGCAGAGATTCCCCAAGTAAATAACTGAAACTCTTAATTCATTTGGTGAGTTGGAATAAAGAATGTACATATTAACACAAGTTGAATTTCTTGGTCTATGAGTAAGCAATTCTAGCAAAGAATCTATTCCCATGATTCCTTAAATGTTTCAATTATAATAGCACAGACATATTTATAAATATGAAATTTATAAATTTTAATTAAATCCCACGTAATAAATACACAAGACTTCAACAATAACATTTTTCTTAATTGACACTTCAGGTTTATTCTAAAAGAAAATAAACTTAATAAACATAGCAAGAGAAAATAAAGCATAAAAAGGAATAGACTTAAGAGAAATTCAGTTTTCTCAGCGACAAAACCAAACGAAGAAACAGTTCTCTTTCAAACATCAGGCCCATTCCTCAGTCTCACTGGTTTATTTATATAATTATGTGTTTAAAGAAAATTTACTTCTGTCCAGCCAAAGGATCTTATTTCAAATATCAGGGAAAAATATAATTAAAAAACATGTTTTAATTCCAAAGATGGTGTAATCAAAAATTAAATTTTCCATACCAGATAAACTAAATAAACTGTCTAATCTAAAAAGCATAATTTCAAATTCTTATTTCATTTTTCAAGATGGTTATAACATCAGGATGAATGAAAACAGCAAAGTCTATATTTTCCAGAAATAATTATAAGAAAACATGAGAAGAGAACTAAGTGCTGTATATTTATTTACTCAAGAGTAGAGGAAACAGCTAGTACGTTTTCTATGTCAGTTATGTAGTTATCTCATTACTCAATAAGGGCTAAATAAATAAATAAAATGAGAAGGAAGACAGCAAAGATTAAAGAAATAAACTCCTTAGAAAGTGAAATAATGATCAAAGTAACAGTATTTGTGCAGAGTTCGGAGAGAGTAGAGACCAAAGACAGAAAAACGTAGGACAGAAACAGAAAAAAGAAAAGAAGGAAAGTGAAGGTAACTTAAATAAGTAGCACCCTTGCACTGAAGACAATGAAATCACTATTAGGTTTGGGGTTCGAAAGAGAAAGAATCTTACCTGAGACAGGAGGACAAATGATACATAGAACAAATAGGAACAGAAGGGCGCTTGACTTCCGTTTCCAACGGCAGCTCCACATTCTACCTGAATGAAACATCCTGGAGGGAAAGAAACTTGAAATCAGTACACTTGGCTTTCAGAGAGGCCTGAAAACAAATGATGCAAAAGTGCCAGTTTCCAGCAGGCCCTGGAAAGCAGAGACCTTTTGCTGCCTTTTGTCTCTGGTAGTACGGGAGATGGAGGCCAAGGCCTGCCGCAGGCTGGACAAGTGCTCTCTACTGATGGGCTACTCCAGTTGAGGAAGGAGATTAAAAGATGATGACCTAATTACCTCCTTCAAGCTAATTAGCAAAAGCAATGCAAATGCGTGCATTTTATTTGCTACTCAGCGGGACCTCCCTTTTCAGAGTATATTTAATAGATGGTTTCTTCATGAAGAGGGGCAAATATTCAGATGATTCAACAAGAAGCAACATTTATTTAAAAACAAAGCAATTTCAGCTTCAGTCTCACAAGAAACATGCCCATCTGAGTTCCAGGAGAGTATTTATATCAATCTCCCTTATAATTTCTCAGAAATATGGACTTAAATGTTCTCATTTTACAGCATTTGCTGCTATACACATGGGAATATTTAAATAAAATATATTTTTGAAGCTCTGTTCTTTCACTAAAATGAAGTATTGAAGCATTTACATTCCAAAAAATGTTGAAATCTTTATATAACAATAGATACTGAGGTTTTTAAATGGCTACTGAACAACAAGCAATAGAAACCAGTAAGTGACATTAGATGATGGTGGGGGGCTGCTTTAAAAACTCTCCAATAATCTTTGTGCACAACAGTCTCATCTTTAAACTGAAAATTCTATTTAATATTTAGAAAGGAACATCCATATTTTCTTGGTTCAAAACACTAGGATACATTTTCCTGACCCAGCACCCTCAAAAGAAGCAAGTCCATGAAAGAATCGGCAAGTATAAAAGCCAGCAGCCCACAACACGGTTAGTAAGAGGCAGAGACTTGTGGCAGTACACAGTGAAGTAGCAGTAAGAAATCTCCAGACCTTGTCAAGTTAACTCGCCTACGATGGTAACTCAGAGTCATTTTGTGACTCTGAAATGACTGTGAAATGAAGGGCAACTGATCACAATACTGCCTTCTCTACAGTCTAAAGTTCATCTACTTGGATAAATGTGCAATGTTAAATACAAAACCAGAAAAGTAGGAAGAGAAATACTAAAATGAGCAAAGTAAACACCAAGTGCTTTGTGGACTTGCCCCAAGACTGCGTGTTGAATCTTTTTTTCACCGTGAGAGACCACCTCATAGTAGAGCACTGGCACTGGTTAGACGGACCTGGGTTTGCTGCTAGGGAACTAAGCAACCCCAAGGAAATTTACTGGATCATATTGTGCTTCCTATTTCTCACCTGCTTCTCACCTGTAAAGTAACAAACTGCAATTTACCTAGAGAGTCACTAAAATGATCAAATAAGATAATGTGCTTTAAGAACAGTACCTGCCACTCAGCTAATAAATATTAGCTGTTATTATTCCTATCATCCCGGACATGCCAGTGTAAGTATGCTTACCCTGTCCACAGTGAAGTCAAAGGAAAAGACTTTAACAAGAATGAACAATAAGCTTAATGTGCTATGCCAACGCCAATCAATTGACTTTATGGCCGCTTCTGAGATTACCTGGGAACCAAAATGAAGTAAGCTACTCATGTCAGCTATGAATACAGGGATTCTAAGTAGGACCTAAAACTCATGTGATGCTGTCATATTCACCAAACTAGAAGTTCCAGCCACAAGCAGCTCTCCTGTTAGAAATTCTAAAGTAGGATGAGATTAGGAAAAGTAATGTTTTCATGGAAGGTATTTTTTAATGCATTCATCCAAAATATTTGAAGCTAAAAGCACCTACCACTTATGGGAAGCATGTTTTAGTAAATAAATAATAATAAAAATGGATGTGGATTCTGGAATGGCACAGACTTACATGCTGGTTCCTCCATTAACTGTGTGGTTTAAGGTGCAGGTGCTTAATACTCTTAGTCTTTTTCTCTTTTGTAGACAGGTTACTGTCCAAGAAGTACAACTAGCGTTAACAGTCCATGGCATTTACTAGGGGCTTTTGCAAGGGTAGGCTATAAACTGTCACATAGAAAGTTCACTTGTTTGGAAGAATGAGCCTATTTCCTATTGATGCTGGATGAATGAGGTGTTCTCCGTTCACGCTGGAGATGAATGAGTGCACTGCTAAAACAAAAGAACAATTATATATTCACAGAAGCTTAAAGAGGGAGGGACAAAACATGAAGTTTAACTTCATTTTAGGAGAGGAAGAAGCCAAGGCCTAGTAAAATAAAGAGGGAGACCAATCAAACCGGGCTGCCAGACTTACAGATGTTGAGAGAAGGAAACATCAGCCAGTGTGAACTCCCAGCTTCTCTTTGTGGCATGTGACAATATTCCTTTACGAATACGCACTCGTAAGGTCATACATGCTTCTTTGCTTGTCTGCACACAATACTGTTTATTTTACCATGCTTAGGCAGCCTCTTTGCTATAGGAGGTTCTGACATTTTTGGATTCCACATCCAGTCCTGAAGTTATTTTACCCAAGCTGCTTGCAGTCTCATCAGGCAATACTGCGAATGATGACCATGGCTTGATGCACTCCAGGGATCTAGACTCCATCAATTCAGACAGAAAAGGAGCCCAGGACAGTGCAAGCACTTGTAACTAAACATAAACCGTATGACATGCCAACGTTCATCCACTTTACTGTTTACTGAAGAACAGAAACAAATAAATTAAGAATAGAACAGAGGAAGGCAAGTACTGTGTGTATCTTCTCAGGGGACAACTTAATAAAGACACATCTCTGAGAGTTAAACAACTTTCTCACAAGAGTGGAAAATCCCAAACAGGGTTACTAAGGTTCTGAGGAGGGACTATAAAAAGAAGTACAGTGTTGTGCCATTTTGACTTTGGTCTCAAAGTTCTACAGAAGAGAACTGGAACACTGTTTAAGCAAAAAAAGAATCATAAATTTGCATGATCTGAAAGAGCTCTAAAAGTTATGCAGTAAAACTCATCATCTCACAGGTGAGAAAACTAAGATATTAAACAATCTGCCCAAGATCACATAATCGAGGGTGACTGAGCCGAAACGCATTGGGTCACTGCACTTTCAACCAAGCTGTCCTTTCTGAGAACCAAGCTGCTAGCCCTGCAAACTTGCTCCTCTTCTCAACCTGTGTAGACTGCAAAATACAATGACCTCAAATCCTGTTTCAGGAACCCTTAGAATGTAACCCTTCTACATTGCTTTAACATGGATATTGTCTCTGGCAGGCCTGATTTTATCTTGTGAGTTTAGCAATGATTTTATCACTGAAACAACCTTAAAAATGCTACCATCTTCCATCTCCCCTTCTAAAGGTTTCTCCAAAGTCACAATTTAAAGAGAAATTAATGAAGACATTTTGAAATTAGTGGAGAAACTGATATGGTACTAGTTCTGTCACTATCAGAAATAGTCAGAATTCACTTCCTTGCCCATATCCCAAGTGTGTTTCTTTGGTCAATCTTTTCACAAAGGGAATTGGGGAGTGGCGGGGAAAATACCTTAATTCCTCCAGAGTAAAAAGAACAGCAATTTGGTTTATTCAAGTCTGCTCATAGTAGTATTTCTTTTTCTGGTAATAATCATGGTCCTGAGCCCAAGAAACATTTTAAAAAGAAAATGCAATTCTATTACTCAATTTAAATCCTTTTATCAAGTTGGGTTTGCCCCCACTTTGAAAAGGCCGATTTATTTTTAAAATTAAGATTTCACAAACTTAAACCTTATTTGAGCAGAAACATGCACAACTGGTTTATACCACAGGTGAAATTAAAAGTAACCTTGAGAATTATGTGTACGTGCACACACAACTGGATACATGTAAAATTGGGGAGACTGGAAGAAAAAGAAAAGCATGCCGTATCAACATTCTGGTTTTTATTTCATACTAGAGTTTTACAAAATGTTCCAGTGGGAGAATTGGGTAAAGGACACAAAGCACTTCATGTATTTTAACAACTATATTTGAAAAAAATCTTAAAAACTTCAATTAAAAACATAAATCCTAAAGCCCTGATATATACAAATTACTCTCAGATGAGTCAGAAAAATATCTCTGTGTGTGGGTAGGTGGTAGGTGTAGAGAAAAGGGGATGATTTTTTAAAAATCAGGTCTATATTTATAACAGGTGATTCTGAGTAGAAAATATACAAGTGTCCTTTGTATTATTTTTATTCCCTCACTCTTTTTGAAGGTTTAAAACTATTTTGAAAACGTTAAACACACAATCTATACTAAAACACACCAGTGTTTTTACTTAATGATACTGTCATCACTTTTTCTTTGTCATCATTGTTGAGTATTATTCCTTTAATCATTGTCAGTTGGTAAAAGTAGTGTCTTATTTGGGTTTCCTTTATTTGGATTGGCACGTTCAAATCATCTGCATCTTTTCTATTACAACAAAACGTTTTTCTTACTAATTTGTGATTTTTTTAACCAGATGTAAACTAAATATGTCATGCCTTTGTCCTATTTGCTGTTTTAAATAAACTAACCTTGAAATTTTTAAGGTATTTCAAATAATTCAGTTCTGAGTAATGCTTATAAAGGAAAGTAAAATGATACACAGATTGCCACATTCAACTTCTACTGGCATTCAGTTGTGAATCAGATCCCTTAAACGCTAACATCCCAGTCAATCAGTATACATCTTAATGTGCCATAATGTAGACAGTGTAATGATGTCACCAAATTAGACATGAGAATGAAAAGATACAGTTTTCGCCCATGTATACCACACACATTGAACGGTCTTTTTCTATTCAGTCAAAATTCTAAATAGTCTCGAGAAACTTTTAATCACCGTATCAGAAATGTAAACTCTGTAAGATTTACAGGCAGTCATAAAAATGGTCAGGTTTAAAGAAGTAAGCCTCAGTTTATTTTTCATATATAAGCGGAATCTCTCTCAAATCATTATTTCCAGAGATCAGAGTGACGTTAGGCAGTAAAACTACAGGCTTCTAATATTTCCCATAAGCCAACAGACAATAGCCTCATTCACCATTCACATTGGAAAAGCACAATGTCATGTAATTTATATAAGCTGTAAAGGGAACAGTGGCTTCGTGCCGCCGGAGACCAATTAATGCAAGACTTGCTAAATCTATTACATTTCTTAGGGCATGAGAAACAAGCACTCACTACAACTCCTAAACGTATTTATAAAGTCTATAATTTCAGGAACTGACATAACATATGAATATTCTTTCTCCATGAGGAATAGGCAGAATAGTTTGTGTACTTGAATGTCTTAAAATTAAAAAGAGAATATATTTTAGTTCCCCGTGTTAGCAACTTTCAACAAGATAGCAGGAACAGTTACCTTGGAAAGACAGGCATTGTTTCTACATATTTTTAACATGCTAGTATCTAAAAAGAATCAGAACATCTTAAACTATTCCGAATGAATGATAAAGAACAAAATGAAAAAGATAGTTACAATCTGGAAAGACAAGAAAAACTTTCAGCCAAAATATCCCAATAAGGAAATACACATCAAGATACTAAATCCTGCATGATTAAATATCCATGCTTTCAGTCAATAAAGACATAATTTTGACCCATATGGAACTCAAATGTATTATAAAACTGAATTTCACTGTCAGAATTTGTTCTACATTACCCACTGTTATATTACCACATCCTTCATTTTAAAAACTGATACTCACATTTTTTATTCCCCATGAGCTCTCAATACCTAGAAAAGCTCAAGGGAAGCTGGATAAATATCTGCAGTTAAAAGCCGTAGTATATTTTTAAGGAAAACTGAAGTCGAAAACAAATTCATTCATTCAAATATGTTGCCTGTATATGAGAACAAGTCTTCTATTAGTCTACTGGCTGCAACCCAAAATAAATTCTTTCAAGTTATACCTTGCTGATTTCTTTGGCATAAATGAAACTTTAAAATTCACAGGTGTGGAATAACTTTCATAAAAATAAGTAGTTCATTTCTTACTACCCTGCACACTACCAAGAACAGAGTGTAGAGTCCCGGGCTTGTGGGCACTTCTTTCTCCTAGGTTAGAAATGAATGTGCGGGTAGGGGGGCGCTGGACAGTAAAAGGAAAGGAAAGCTGGGAAAAAAGGCCTTAAGGGGCAGGTTTTTTCCCAAGATATTAAACTAAAAGAGGAATTTCAAGTGGAAACAAACACTTGGGGGGGATCCTCTATCAATTTCTAAAACCTTGTACATTAAGTAGTGGAAGTGGGTAAAGTATCTGTCAGTGTGTCTACCCAAGAATAAACAAAACTCCAGAGGGAAAATTATACATTACAAGAAAATGTAACTGCTTAGTCGGCCACAAAAATACCCTTGGCTCTTCTAAGAACAGTCTTCCTTTTTCCATTCTGGAAGGCCAGACGGTGTTCGGCCGCCCTTTCGCGGGTCACCGTGAGGCACCTTGCCACTTGGATGGCCATTCCGCAGAAGCAAAACATTTCAGGTTTCTGTAACCTTTCCAGCCCGTCCTGTCCCATGCCAGCCCCCCTAACTCTACAGCCAGTCCCCATATCAAGTAGGATGGCATATTCCTTAATTACTTGTTCATCTACCAAGTACACTGAGAACTTTTCTGCGCTCTTAAAAATAAAGAGGATAGATTATTAAAAAGGAAAAAAAAAAAGCACCATTCAAATAACCCCGCGATCCAAGAACAACTCTACAGGCTAAGGCGACAACGGGGAAGCCAACGCGGTATAGCAGTACCTTCCAGGGTGCGGGTCCCGAGAGCGAGAGCGCGTCCCTGGCCAGGCAGGGGCCCCGGACGGTGCAGCGATTCCTGTTACTCCTTATATCACTGCAATCGAAAACACGCTTTCCCCATTCCTGAAGCCCTGCCCTCTTCAGTACGCTCCACGCCGCCCCAGTGAGGTTCACCTCTCGCTGGGGGAGAGGAGAAAGCCGCACACGCCTGTCACGGCTCCGGCCGGCAGTGCTCCTGGGTGCCTCGAGGGGCGAAGTGAAGGCAAACCGGTTCCCTCTGCCAAAGCGTGAAGTCCGGCCAGAGCCGCGGCACGGGGGGAGGGGAGGAGCCCGGAAGGTGCGGGGTGGGCCGCCAGGCGAGACTTACGTGTGGGCATCACCGCGCCGCGCTCCCCCGGGGGCGCACGCTCATCCTCCGCGCCCGCCGGACCCTCGCCGGCGCCCCGCGGCCGCGCCTCGCCCGCGCTCGGGGCGGCGCAAGGTGGACGCGGGCGGGCGCGCGGAGTTCCAGCGCGGGTCGCGTGCGCCGGGGGCGGGCGGCGGGCGGCAGGTTCCTCCCCGCGAGCCGCAGGAAAGTGAGGGCGCGGGCGGAGTGAGGGCGCTAGCGCAGGACTCTCGCCGTCCTCCGAGACTCGGGGCCCCTGACTCCTCCCCGGCCTCGGCGAGGCCCGAGCGGGGGCTCAGGTGCGGCGGCCCCGGGCGGCCCGGTGCGCGCAGCGCGGCTGCCCCTCCCGATCGTCCCCCGATCGTCCTCCCGATCGTCCCGAGGGCAGAAAGGGAGAAGTGGCCCCGCGGGGCGGGACGGGCGCGCCGGCGCGGGCAGAGAGGGGAAAGCGGCGGGGGCGGCGGGAGTGGGAGCTTGGCGCGCAGCTGGGCGCAGCTCCCGGGCGGGGAGGGGACGGGGGCGCAGCCGGAGGTCACCCGAAAGCCGCCAGCGCCGAGCCGGGGGGTGAGGGAAGGAGGAACGCGGAGCGCGGGCGCGCTCGGGGGCGTCTGCGCCGCCGGCTCCCAGCCCCTCAGCGCAGCTCCGGGCCATCGCTCTAGTTTATGTCCTGTTCTCTTTGCTTTGCTTCTCTTTGCTCTCCTTTTCTCTTTCCACCCTATCTTGCCTTCTCCGTCCTCTCGCTCTTTCATATCATAATGAAGGGGTTATAACAGGGGGCCGAGAGGATACTCACACAACATTTTTTTAGTGGAGTTGATTTGTCAGTGCAAAACCAGCCACTCACTGCAGAAAGTCCTCCGCCCGCTCTGCATTTCTTCTGAACAGCGGAGGCTTGGCAAGGGTTCACGGACACACCTCCCTGGACACAGGAAGAAAAGGCCTCACACCTGCGAAAGGGTCCCTTCCCCTTGTGTATTGTCAGAGTTGATTCGCGAAATGGGAGAGGTGAAGCCGTGAGTGCCGGAGGTGTACACTCATCCAGAGCCGGAACAACTCAGTTTACGTTGTGAGCACTCACGGGCCTTACAGGGGAACGCCGCAGAAATGATTTCGCCTTGATTGGCCACCGGTAGAAAACGACTGGGGTGGAGAAAAGCAAAGAGGTAGACCAAGGTTAATTCAGACAGCTACAGGCAGAAAGGTAGCTGGCGTGCTGCCACCAAATCCAGAGGCCTGATGCTCCAGGGTGTGTTCTACTTGTGACTTTTATCAGCATTTGTTTTAATGAATAAACAGCACAATTAGAGACGCTGAATTGTAACATTTAAGGGAAGCAAAAGTTCTTCAGCTCAACTTTCTGGTATCAGGGATAGGGAAGTGAGACCCGGAGGTGCACGATCAGGTGTTTGGAGCCAGGTCCCCAGAGTCCCAGCTCAAATCCACCTCTGCTATACCGGATTGTACCAAAGAAATTTCTTACGTTCCACTCACAGAATTTATTTAAACAACATTATTTCACAGATGTAGTCAGGAATCTGGGTGCAGCCGAAAGACTCTCACAAAACTAATCGAAATAGCAGTTAAGGCTGTGGTCTCTTCGGAGGGCTCAAATGCTTACAAGTCCTTAGGTCACAGGACCATTCCATATTTTAAAGCTAAAAGGAACCATGAGTCTGAAGGCAAATAAATATAAATAAATGCATTAGCTGCTGTCCTCCTGACAAACAGAACCAACAGGATGTGTATAGGTTTATAGAGAGATTTATTTGAAGACATTGGCAACCAACGTTGTGGAGATGTGAGTCCAAAAGCTGTAAAGTAGCCTGGCAAGTTGGAGACCCAGGGACAAGTTGCAGTGGGAGAGGGAGGGCAGGATGCTGTGGGAATTCCTTTTGCTTGAAAAGTCAGACTTTATCCTGTTAGGCCTCCACATGCCCGCACGAGGTTCATCCACATTATGAAAGATCATCCGCATAATTCAGGGTCTACTGATTTGTAAAATACTTTTTAATTAAGATTATTTTTAATTTATTTTTTAGATTGACAGATTATATATACATATATATTTATAGGTTATAGTGTGATATTTTGATGTGTGTATACAATGTGGAATAATTAAGCCGAGTAACTTATCCATCATCTCGCAGTGCCTAATGATTACATTTATGGTGAGCAGTCGTACATGTACACGATACATCTTAATTCCTTTTTTTATCCCTTATCCCTCCCCTTCCTCCGTGCTCCTTCCAACTCTTAATCCCCTTCCCATTTCCAAAAGCTCTATTTTTAACATCATTTTCCCCTTCAATTATTTTATTTTTTATCCCCTTTCCCTTCCCTCCCTCCTCTTCCCTCCATCTTCTGATCCCCCCATCTGTTTGAAAAAAAAAAAACTCTCTACTTCCTATTTATCTATCTTCTATTTTCCCATATAAACACGCGCGCGCACACACACACACACACACACACACACACATCTGTAAGTTTTTCATATAAGAGAACCATGCATCATTTAAGCTTGTGTGTCTGACTTATTTCATTTAACATTATATTTATCACCATGTTGTTCTGCAAATGATCGCAGAAATGTATTTCTCATATCTAACTGGAACCTTCTTGATAAAAATCTATCTATTCCACGAGACTCCCAACCTATCTATAGTAACCACCATTCTACGAGTTCAACTGTTTTATATTTCACACATAAGTAAGATCATATGGCATTTTTTTCCGATTGTTTTGTCCATTAACAGAAGAAGAGATAAAGAAGATGTAGTAGACATACACCAGGGAATGCTATTTAGCCTTACAGAAGAAGGAAATTCTACCATGTGTGCATCTGTGTGTGTGTGTGTGTGTGTGTGTGTGTGTGTGTGTGTGGTATTGGGGGTTGAACTCAAGGTCTTCACACTGAGCTACATCCCCAGCCCTTTTTCAGAATTTTATTTTGAGACAGGGTCATGCTGAGTTACTAAATGGCCCAGGCTGGGCTTAAACTCGTGATCTCCCAGATTGCTGGCATTATAGTTGTGCATCACCAGACCTGGCAGAAATTTTGTCATTTTGACAAGACAGACAGGTGAATCTGGAGGACATTATGCAAAGCCAACCAGTGTCAGTGTTAATCTCAGCCCAAAACACCTTCACAGAACTCTCTGTGCTGTCCCACCAAATGTGTGAGCAGCAGGGCTGAGCCAGATTAACATGTACGACTAACTACCATGGCAACTGAAGCAAATTCACACTCCTCTAGAAGATATGATATGTTAACAGCACATAAGTTATATAATTTATGTAGTGATGTTTCTATATTACTATATGAGTCACAGTTAAACTATTTCAGTAGGTCTGTGGCTGTCATTAGCCCGTACATTGGTAACAACAGTGGATTTTGACAGTTCTGTCCTCAAAACAAGGATTTGTTCATTATCTTTGAAAGAGCATATTAGAGAAATGGAGCGTATGGTAGAAAATACATGTTTTTTTTTAATATATTAGAACTGAGTTCAAAACCTGGCCCTGTACTTTACAGGTAATGTGAACGCTAGCCATTTGTTATGCATGTTTAAACTTGATTTGCAAAATTGGAATAATGCTCTGTATAATATTTAATGTTAATAGAGGTTTTAGACAGACTCAATTAGCCAAGGACATAGAACACTGAGTATATTTCCTGGAATTCGGCACTATCAGTTGCCACATATCATATCACCCTGAAACCGAAAGTGCCAGGACCACATTCCTCCGCATGCAGGAATCTTCTGAGCACATTCCAGACCAAATGAACATAGTGCATCTGTTTGAATTCCTTGACATTGATGAACACTCAACTATGAGAAACTTCCTCTTTCTGAGGATTAAATCAAACATTCATGCCTTCGACATCCCAATTAAGAACAAGGACATTCTATCCTCCACAATAAGTCTTTCAGATATCTGAAGACAGCCATCATCTTCCCCCTCCGTCTTCCTTTATTCAGTGTTCACAGCTACAGTGGTTTTAACCATTCAGTGTCTGCCTCCTCACTCCACAACCGATCGCCCTTCCCTACCTATGTGAGTCAACATCAGCCCTCTCCGCTAGCTACTCGCAGTGGGTTCCATACCTCCACCTTCAGAACTGAACTGGATATCACTACTGTGTAAATAAAAGTTAATATTGACTTATCGAGCAGCCACGTAAAATATGTTTAGCAGAGTAAACATAGTTATAAGTTGGTTTTCTACTGTGCGCCAGAAAGTACATAAACTTTATTCCACAAACCAAGTTGCTCAGGAGATGCATCTTGACTTCAGCACAACTGGAATTCTTGTTTAATCTCCTTTCTTCTTTAATCAATTCAAGCCCTCCCCTTTCACGAGTTGTTTTGTTTTCTCCAGCAGGGAGGACAGAAGAATGCTGGTATTTGACTTCTCTGTGTCAGTCAGTACCAACCTGGCTGGTCCCTGGCCACTGATCCGTACGGGATGTCAGTCTAGTCAGTGAGTGTCGGCCTGGCTCTCTCTTGTCTCCTCAGTGGTGCCTCACCGTGTCCTTCAGCCTCCTCACTCAAGTATCCCTTCTTCCTGGGTCTTGCCTTCTCCTTGGGTCTCTGTATAACAGGCAGGGTACAAGGCTGCTTGAACCATTCGGAGCGCCCAGCTCTCACAAACTACGTCTCTGTCACCTCCTCCTTTCTGCTTTGCCTTTTAAACCATTTTAAAAGGGTTTAACTTTCTATTTAAGAAAGGAGATAGCTTTTCTTTCTCTGTTATACCTTGATGTTTATATGTCCCTCAGCTCTCCTAGTTTTCTTAGTGCTAAAAAGACTAGGGAATCAGGATCAATGGCCCTCAGCTCTCCTAGGTTTTCTTAGTGCTAAAAGATATGGACAAATAAATCCAGACATTTAAAACATTTCCTGTTCCCTCCTCTGCCCCAACACTCCTAGAAGCTGTGAACACACATCAGGTAGAAGCTTGAATACGGAGAATAGGAAAGGAAAATAAATGGGGGGAAGGCAAAAAATGTGATCTTTCAAAATTATCACGGCTCCACAAATTCAAACCTTCTGCAAATAATGATTAGTTTTATCTGCAGGCTAGGACATGAAAATTAAAAATGGTTAAGCAACTTACTCCAAATCATACAAGGAGCAAAAGGTCCCTGGTCCTGTGCCAAGCTCCGAGTGACTTCCAATACTGTGCTTTTCCTTCATGGTCTTTCCTCTCTGTTGGCCTCAAGTCTCTGCACATAAACGGTCAGAAATCTCACTCTGCACTCTTGCATACTTTATCTGAATACATACTCAGCAAACCCAGTACACTGATTTTGTTGCATTCAGTTCAGTGTATCAGTTTGCAGAAATTATTTTGAGACTTGACCCCTCCATTAATCTTCACAATCTTTTGTAGTGTTTTGTTACATATGAGTTTAATAATGCTATTTCCTATATTTGGGTCAGGTAACAATGTTGCTGTGGAATACAAGAGGGTCATCTTCTTAGAGATAAAGATCTATTTTTAATCAACATTTTTCAGGACTGGGGATTTAACTCAAGTGGTAGAGCGCTTGCCTAGCAAGTGCTAAGGCCGGGAGTTCAATCCTCAGCACCCAAAAAACAAAACAAACATTTTGAACCACGTGGCAGTGTACCTTGCCTTATTCTCATCCTGTATGTTTTCTGAAATGGAGCCCCCAAATTATCACAGGAGACTATACAGAAAGTGAAATTGATATAGATATTATCTTGTCCTGATTTGCTAAATTAAACATTCTACTTATCAGCCCATTGAAGACATGATTTGTTCTTGATGTGAGCCTGCCAATTGTCAATCACACCTCACTGTTTTCAAGTGCTTGAAAGGCATCTTTTGTTTTTGTTTCCTATGAATCCTCCTCTCCTATGAGAAAATCAGAACAAATTATCTGTTATTTTAAAGCTGACTGGGCAGGTATTTTAAGTCCAGTTCTTATAGTTTGGTGATGAATATAGGTTGCTATAAACTTCATGTACTGAAGTTTTTTCAGGTACTGGAAGCTCTTTAGTCTTCCCTGAATTACATAGAAAACTGATCATTAACTAACATTTTATAAATGTTAGTATTGACAATAAATCACCACCACTTTTAGTTATTTCTCTGTACATAGCACTTTATTAAGCTAATTACCTATAATACTCTTTAATCTTCATACCAATCCTACAGACACAGAGACATGGCCTAAAAGACTAGGCAATTGGGATTAAGACTCATTTTTTTTCTTCTTGCAACTCTGTGCGTTTAATCAATCAACCCCAGTCCAACTATACTTCCCAGGAATGTTTATACAGAGGTTCTGGAAGTCATTCTGGTCAAAAGCAATGCAAGGAAAAAAGAAAGACATGGATCTAGAATCTAGGTTTCTTTGCTATTTTATTACCCTGGTCTTACTAGCTGGATGGGTGTTATTTAATATCTCTGAGAGTCTGCGTGTCTTTGCACTGATTTTTGTAAGCTTCCTGGTCTTGGAAACTGGGAAACACTAACAGTTAAAAAAAAAACCGAACATGGTATATTTCCATGGAAGAAATGCAGGAACAAGAGCTACATTCATCCAAATAATTAAGAATCTTCCTTTTCAGCCATTCGATTATGCATTTAATAAAAATATTGGTTAACTACTTTATGGCAAGAATTATTCTAGGTGCCGTCACTGTAACAGTGAACAAAATAAAGTCCATGCTTCTATGGAGCTCATATTCCACTTGGTTTGGGTGGGGCAAGATGTGAAATTTCGTGAAAAATAAAGCAAGAAAAGATTAAAGAAAGACAGGATAACACGTATTATTTTCAGTAGAGTGATCAGGGTAAACTTCTCAAATAAGTTGCCATTGGAAATGAGACTTGAATTAAATGGGTTAGACTCAGACAGTTATGTGAAGGCAGAGTGGTTCAAAGTAGGAGAAGCATGTGCAAATGCCCTGAAGTAGTACCCACTTTACCTGCATATAAGAACAAGGAGAATGAACAGGCCAGATCTGAGGGGGAAAGAAGGAATGAATTCTAAGTGAGTGCAAAAGACCAGGACAGGTGCCTTGTGGGTAGAAGAGCAGACACGGGATTTTGTAAGATGAATGAATGAAGGAGATGAGAACATGTCATTTTGAAGTACTCCACGTTGGTATAAGGATTATTTTGAGCTGAAAGCAATTAGTAAGAAGAAAACACAAACATCCCTTTGTCCTCCTATTTGCTTAACAGCCAGGCACAAATCCATTTTTCTGAAGGTTTTCTCTCTCAGTTCTCCCACATCAGGAGGAGGAAAACAGCCATTATCACTGGAGATGGGAAATGAGTGCTGAGATGGTTCTGCACAAATTTTATCAAAATCATCTTATCTTTCATTAACTCCCCCCATATAGCTACCTTCCCACACTTTACTGCTCTTAGGAACCCAAACCTCTTGCCCTTGTTTGATTTCTACACAAACTTATCACCCTTTGCTAAGATGATATATAAGCCTGAATTCCAGCCACCCCTTTGAATTCCCACTCACCCTTGAGTTCTTCTGTATGTGCGCATGTTTTATGCACACAAAGATTCCGGGTTTTTTCTTCAGACCTGAGCCACTGAAATTCGGAGGGCGGAGTGAGGGTTTTATTTCCTCCCTTACAGAGGTCACTGGAGGTGTCTGAATAGACAAGAGGATCATCTGACACACGCGGAAAATAAACTCTAGGGTAGTCAAAATGCAGACCAAGGAAACTTTTGCACACTGTTGCACAGTCCAGGTAAGTGAGTGGTAACCGCTAGGGGTTAGAGATGGAAGTAAAGAAGTTACTGGATTTGCGATTAAGGATGATGGGCAGCAACTACTCTAGCCAATCTGCAGAGGAAATACCGCATGGACCACAAGCAAGATTCGCCTTCTCCGAGCAAGAGAGAAACCTCCTGAAGACTGTCTTTGGACGTCTGCACCACTGGCTTTTCATAATTCTTCAGCAGATGGCCTTCAGACACAGCCTGGACACTGGCTTTTCTGTGTCTCCAGTCTGCTGACCTGCCCTCCTGATTTTGGACCGGCCGGCCTCCCTACAGGCACGGACCAATTCCTTAGACTCTCTCATGCTCTCAGTCTCTCGAGGTCTCATTTTCTTTCTCCTGTTCATTGGTCATCTCTCTGGAGAACCCTAACTTATGTATGGTGACCACTTTGGTTTTGCAATAACTTGTACGGAAGGTATTAAATGACCTACACCAGTGTTGGGAGTAAATATGCGTAAAGAAGTAGATATTCAAGATATGATTTGGAAATTGAAACAATGGGACTTAGGATGGTTTCGGTGCAGGAGACTAAGAGAAGAACGAAGGAGACGCCTGTGTGTTAGGCTTGAGCAGCTGCGTGCCTAGGTTACTACAGAAGAGGGGTAATTTGGAGGAAAAGGAACCCGTTAAACATGAGTTGCCTGCAGAAGTCCAAGTAGAGCTGTCTAATAGGCAATTAGCCCATATATCTACGGCTTAAAGGCAGAGTCGGAATCACCAGACAAGTGGCAGTTAGTGCTCTGAGAATAAGTCTGACCGCTATCCAGATGTACACACAGGAAGAGGAGTGAGCTGAGATCATGCACCATGACTAATTTAAAGGGGAAGAAGAAATAGCAAAAAAGACTATTAGCATGGAAAAGTGATTAGTAAACTAGAACAGAAGAAGGAACACATATCATTGGAGAAGTCAAAAGAGGAACACATTTCAAGAAGGCGGAAGTGTTTTGCAGTATTAATATTTCTGAAAACAAAAGATAAGACACCTGGGAATGGCAACATAGAGCTTCCTATTAACTACGGAGGAAGCAGTGATGGTGGAATTGTTGATTCCGAAGCCGTGACACAGAAGCCTGAGAAGAGAAGAAAAGCCTGGCTAATTCACTTAGCGCAATGCCCTCCAGGTTTATCCTTGTTATTGCAACTAACAGAATTTCCTTCTTCCTGCTCTCCTCCCATCTTCCCCTCCTCCTTTTCCTTCTTCTTTTTGAGAAAAATACTTCATGATCTTACTTAAGTGTGGAATTAAAAAAAAAAAAGATTCTTACAGAAATGCAAAGTAGAATGGTAGTTACCAGAGACTGAGGTGGGAGTAGGGAAAGGAGAGATGTTACTAAAGGGTATAAAGTCATAGTGAGACATAGTTATTATACGATGCGGTGATCATGATTGATAATAATGTGTGTTTCCAAATTGCTAAGAATAAATTTTAAGGGTTGTTACTACAAAAATAATAGGTGAAATAATGTTTAATTTCCTTGATATAATCATGTCACAATACATGCATGTATCAACACATCACATGGTACCCTGTTGTATAAATTCATGCAATTATTATTTGTCAATTCAAAATAAAATTTTAAAAAGCATATGAGCAATTGATCATATGTAACTTTTGCAATAAATTTATCTCTAAAATAAACTAGAACAATGAAGCATAATATTCTTGAAACGGAGTATAGTAGAGATATTTTTTCCTTCACAGAGATGTAAGATAGACTTTGTAGATAGACATGAATGAGTCAAGAAGAAGGAGCAACTGATAATGGAGGGCAGAGAGTAACTGCAGCAATCATGTCCTAGAGAAATAAGAGGGAAAGGTGGAGATGTGCAGAGGGAACTTGCAGGATTTGGTCTTTAACAGGCCCCAAAACGCAACCCTAAAATGATGGCTACAAGATGGTAACTACACTTATGGATCACCAACATCAAGGGAGACAGTGAACTCATGTTAAGATTAATAGGTATTCACAGTCTGTTGAAAATCCTTCATAAGATTGAAGAAAGGTTGGAATTAATAAAAAAGAGCAAATGAGCTCGAAGGACAGGAGATACATAACACACACTGGCAAAAGGTTCAAATTCCACTTATTAGCTGTCAGTCATGACCATTTGCCTCCAACCCTGACTGGGAATGAATGATTCAGTGACTATAGAGTATGAGATTAGAAATGACCTATGAAAGATGGGTTCCTTCTCATGTCACAGTAAATGATTCTACATTTTTATGTGTCTGAAACATGAAGTAAGGGATAACTTTGTAGTACACTATGAAAGTGTCCTAGAATGATTGGTATGTTCATATAAATTCACTAAAAGAACTTTTACTCTGGTTAGTCTTGTAATGACTCGTTCTTACTGTAGTAAGTAACAAACAGGAATTTCAGCAAGTATTCACTTGCTTTTCTATGAGTATCAAAATTACTAATTGTTTCACTATTTTTTTTTTCCTTTTAAAATTTTTAGTAATCCTAGAATTGGACTTTTAGGAACTTTGAGTGGAGGAATTGTCTGGAGGATTTGCCGCCTTAAAGCAGATCTTTTGGAAGTCCCTTTGATCTGGTTTCTTTGGAGAATATTCGTTTTTCTACCAGATGAAGAAGAATAATTGCCTAACTTCTGTGGATTAACATGGGTTTTTGGACATAGTTACTCTTTGATACAGATCCTTTAGTTGCATACTTCAACCCTGACATTAGAGGAATTTTGTTCCTCCAGTCTCTGGAGCTTTCTGAGTTGATGTGGCAGTTCCCCTTACTTGCCATTGGTCTCCACTTTGGCAAACATTTAGGTTTGACTTCCTTCGGTCGGGTTATTTTTCTTCCCTCTGTTAGAATTCAAGTTCATACACTGATCTCTAAAGTTTCAGATGTCTCCAAGTGTCACTGAAGATGGTGTTTATTTGACGATAGACTGACAGACATGATCATGAGAAACATGTTAAATGCTATATTAAATGGTTAAAAGGATCTTTAAGATCTGAAGACTATTTTATAAGATTGAGTATGTTTGAGTACTAATCAACTAGTATAAATGCTGG
Organism: Hystrix cristata; assembly: GCA_004026905.1. Classification (NCBI taxonomy): domain Eukaryota; kingdom Metazoa; phylum Chordata; class Mammalia; order Rodentia; family Hystricidae; genus Hystrix; species Hystrix cristata. Next base: position 10,655 of record PVJO010003919.1, on the reverse strand, counting down.
CACTTAGTAAATGTATCCTGATTTTTCAAAGATGAGGATTAAAAACTAAGCTATACTTTAAATTTTAAAGTATGCCAACTTCTATTAGTTTGAGCCAATTGAATTTATACTTTGAGATATGTAATAATTTATCATGCCAGTAATTGTGACTTCCTAATGTAGTAATTCTCACACTTTTTATTTAGCATACTCACATCCTAAAATCTCAGTAGATACATAAATATATGAGATATCACTAGCAAAGGAAGTTAATCTCGAATGCTAGTTTTTAGGGCATAACCATGACATCCTACTAAATCTTATTATGATGTACTAAATGACCCTGAAACAACCCAGTCTTCTGCCAAGATTTGTGCCGGAAAATATAGAACAAAAAAAAAAATGAAATCAGCAAGTTCCTCATATTTCTAGTAATACCAAAAAATACCACAAATATTTGATCCATCAAATATATGTATAGTTTACAAATTTCTTTTATCAGTATTTGGTGAAAAAACTCTCTAGAGGCCAGAGTCTGCATATCTAGCTAACTTTATTGAATTTCTGAAAGAGAAAGTTGACTTAAGATTTTAAAATCCAGATTTTCCTTAGCAAAATATTATTTTGTTGATATTATTTGCTATTAATGTTTCCTTAACAAAGTAGTATTTAAAATATTATTTCAAAATTTTAACTGCTTGAAAAGATATTTTGACACCATGAAAATTTATGCAAATTGCTTTTCAGTCAAAGATTCACATGTTTTCAACCTTTGAATATTTTTTTCTAAAAGTTTGTGCATTTTCCACTTTTATTTGGATCACTGATTAGTCATTTGTCATTTGGTATGGTATTGCCAGTGTAGTCTTTTTCTTTTGTTTGATAGTAGTTTTAATCATATCTTCCCTTTTGTGGTCATGGAGAAGTGCATTTTATTGTTAAAATTGTCTGGAAGAGAGAGAAAAATTGGAAACAGAAAAGCATGATGCCAGGCCAAGAGATAGGATTGAAAACATTGACATGCCTAGTAGGACAGAGAAGAGAACAGTTAGAAAAAGCAATGCAGAGTCAAATTCGTTTGAATTAGTGAACAAAATAGAGCCATACATGAAACTTCGCCTTGGAATAGAGGTCTCAAAAGTAAGAATACAAGAGGTCCTGGAGTTAGCACAATGAACAATGCAAAATGGATTCTGGGATTCCATTTAGTGTCCATATGTTCACATCCCGGAAATCGTTTGTAGTGAGCATTCCTTGAATTGTCATATAAAAGAGTTTACCGTCTCAAATTTTCATGATTTGGCTGACCCAAAATAGAGTACGGACACACATCTTGGCCCCAGATCAGTATTAGCAGCTTGTTGCTTCCCATACATGGTGCAGACGTGCAAGCGGGTAAAGTACCATCGTCAGAAACCACCTTTTCTGAGTTGTGTACAAACGGGCCTTATTTTTTTTATTTATAAGAAATTATATAACTCTTGTTCTAATTATTTCTTTAAAGTACTTTTTGTATATTTACCATTTTTTAACATTTGTAAAATTATTTTCTAGTTTCTTGTTTCCTTTATTGAAGCATTACAAAATACTTTTTGAAACTACAGCTAAAATAATAAATTGGAGTTTTATTAACTTTTAAAACTATAGAAAAATGTAGATAACATAAATTTATAATCGTTACCATTTTGAAGCGTGTAATGTGGTAGCAGTAAGCACGCCCACATTGTTATCAGCACTCACCACTGTCTATGTCCAGGACTTTGGTGATCCCAACTGAACCTCTGTGCTGTTAAACACTAATGCTCACTTTCCCTCCCCCAGACCCCAGGATAATTTTAATGTACTTTCTGTGTCCATTTGTCTGTTCTAGGCACCTTGTATTAGTGGACTCACAGTATTTGGCCTTTTGTATCTGACTTATTTCACCGAGTGCAGTATCTTCAGGGTTTATCCCTGTTGAATCTTATGGCAGATTTTCATTCCTTCTAAGATAGCATTATATATATATATATTTTCCAAAGGTTTAATTCTCAGAGGGTTAAGGGTGTCCTATTAGAATCATACACAAGGTTAGTATCTGGCCAGTAAACCCAACTCTTTTGAAGTAAAGTGAAGGGGAATGATTGGAAATAAGGCAGGTCTGGTAGAGCCTGTGCTTGTATCTGGTATAGGTTTATGACCTTTGAACCACCTAGATCCAGGTCTGACAACAGGCCAAGCAGTCGTGGATATGGATAATAATTTCACTACGTTGGAATTTAATATTCATCACAGAAACTTTGCTGTATCTTTTTTTCCTGGCGAATTTATATATATATATAAAATTTATTTATTTAATAGAATAAAATTCTACCTCTCCCCAAGCTTTTTTATATCTTCACTGGCTAGCATTAAATATTTGAAGAAAAAAAACCCTCCAAATTATTGGAATGATTACAAGACTACCGGGTAAATGAGAGAAAGGTAGAATTCTGCAGAATTAACAGCAAGCAAAATGTTATGACCAATAAAAACTTTTCCGTTGTAGACTATTTTAGTATGCCACAGAATGAATAAATTATACGTAAAAAGTGGCAATGAAATTAAGAGACAAGAAGGAGGTGCCTTCTGTGAAAGCCAGAATTGAAAATTTCTTTTGAAGCTACAAAATATCATTAATCTTGGAGTGAAGTAAAAACAACCCTCCCTCTAGTCTCACACAGACAGCTGCTAATGGTTAGGTAGTTTCAGGAAAAAAAATATTTTGACATGGAAAATGCTAGTGCATTTGAGCACGGGCAGCAATGTGTGGAGTCCAAACTGATGAAGCCAATGAAATACTTTTGAAAATGAATGCTATCCAAAAGGTGTCTTTTATCAGTATGTTGAATAGGACCAACAGTGGTTTTTTTCTTAATTATCTGGTACTGTATTAATAAATATTATGTTTCTCCAAATCATTGTAAAATTGTTGCTGGTATCAAAAAGTCATTCATGCTGCAAATCAATTTTTCTTGCTAGCAGCCACATATAATATGTTAAATTAATATAGATACTCTTCAAATGCCAAGTGCCATTTATGATTTGTGGAATTGCACCCTTAACTCACATATTTCTATTTTTATGTATGATCATTGATTTAAGTGAAAATCTTTGCTAAAATTAATAAGGCTCACATCTATGAACACAAGATCATTTTTACACTTTCCCCAAGTGAACTTGAATCACAGATTGGATCTTGCTTTCCGGATCGAGTACATTTAACAAACTTTTGCCCTTATCATCAAGGTGATTGCAGTGCGGCTCAAGAAAATTATTATTTTATTCTTGGTGGACACAGTTTGGGTTTTCAGGACAATATGAAGTCAGATACTATAAAAGCTAAATTTATTCTTGAAATATACTTGAAATGGCTATTGTCTCTCAGAGGAGACATTTTCTCTTAGTGAGTCATTTTAAAAACAGGACATGAAATTATTTGCAGTATCTTTTCACTCTCAAAGCTAGATTAATAGAGAAATTTGGAATTTTAAGATTTTAGTTATTAGTAAATTGGCATTTGCTGAGTTGTAAGGTATAGAAAGCTCGATAAGAGGTATTAGCAGCTATTTCATAGGAATTAGAAGTATAATCCTTGAGTGAAAGACCAATTTTTGTATGTATACTCATCTTTAAAACCCTTATTCAAATGTATTCACCAACTGTTGGACCATGTAATAGTTTCCTTTTTAGATATAACTGAAAGAAGTTATATACATAAAACACCTATTAATTATGCAGCCAGACACATACAGGTATAAAATAAATTACAGTAATTATTCTTGCTAACAAAATTGTTATAATTAGTATTTGTCTTCTTATTTTGCCTTCAAAACAGTCCAGAACCTGTCACAAAAATAAAGAACTAAATACAATATTTCTGCAATACTATATTTCTTAGTCATTTTTTACATATCTAAATTTCCCTCTAGAAAGGTTCTTTTCTTCAAACCAAACTTAACCCCAAGTTTCTGCCTAACATTATAGATGATTTAGTAATATAGCCACACCATAATTTTCCTTGTTGGGCCATATTTCACTTTTTTTCGTATTCATAGTTATTCATATATTTTCCTTATTTTTAATATGGTAAATAACATTAAAATTAATATTTTTGCTTAAACTGATTATATACTGTATCAATATGAGTTATGAGCTCTGTGGTTACGTGTCATTGTATCCGGTTTGAACTTAATATGTAAGAATACATTTTCATGACTTGACTTATTGATTGAATTTAATCAATGAGTCATAGATTCATAGAACATTTGGGACAAAATCCACTAGTCCTACAGTATTATAGCTGTGAAAGTATAGTATAAATGAAAGAAGACTAACTTGCGGGCCAAAATGGATAGTCCTAGAGGATAGTCCTAGAGAAGCCGAGTCCAGTCCAGCCTGCTGCCTGGGGACATTAAGGCAAGACCATCTCAGGCATCCTGTGACTACCCATCACAAGTATCTAAGAATTTGAACACAGTTAATTTTGGTAAAACTGGAAATACAGTAACACCTATTCCATGTATTGTTTGTATCACATGTCTTAACTATTGCAAAGTGTTAGGCAAATGTTTGTCATTATTTGAATCTCTTCCATGAGATTTAAATTATTCTCAGACTTCTTGTTTTAAAATGTAAGCAGAAAAATACCCTTTATCTTTGAGGAGGAAAATACTTACAATGTTCAAACACAATAAATAAGGGGGCCCCCAAGCCCCAGCCACTGTGAGAAAATAGAAACAGGAGATTGCAGACAGAACTGGTGAGACGCAAAGTTTATTGAGGAATGTATCATCTTCCAAAGTCAAAGCTTATATCCTATTGTTTTGGACAACAAGGTTGGGCTAAACTGGATGTCTCTGAAGCACTCGAAGTCTGTTGGTGCCAAGTTCTGAAAAAGGAGGCAAGACTGAGTGAGGAAACGTAAAAACGTAGCATCTTGCCAGCAACAACTCACTGGCCTGGCAGCGTGGTGGAAAAACTTTCAATGTGCAATGTCCTATGACTGTCAAATTGCACCAAGCAAAATGAAGATATATTTGGACATGCATACAAACACATAGTCCTTTTGTTGTATGAGTTTTTTCTCTTGAGCTATGGAAAGGCTCGGATACCAGCTAAAATATAACCTCAGCAATAGAAAGCCAAAAAAAAATAGATCAGAGGCATCGGTTCATGTGTATCACACGGGGACAGTGTTCATAGTTTGAGCCTACACTAATTATAGACTGTTAGACCAGAAAACTTGCACTCCATGGAAGAGCAAAAGAGACTCCAGAATGAAGATAGTGTCAATTTTCAACCAAACTTTAGTATCTAATAAAGAAAACTATACATAAAATGAGGGATGAAAAATATCCATAGAAACTAATTTGAAGGGGGCCATGGGTTGGAGAGAATAGATAGAAATTTCAAAGTAGTATTGTAAATATCTTAAAAACTGTATCAGTGAATAAATACACACCAAAAGAGAAATGGAGACAGCCCAAAATTCTATGCTAGAGGTGCCACAATGAAAATAAAGAAAGTGATGATAAATTCCAGTGCAGAATTTAGATGGCATAAAAGAAAAAATAGTGTTCTTGAAAAGATACCAATAAAAATTATCCCATCTGATTAAGGAAGAAAAGATTAGAGAAAAATGAAAAAAAATCACCGCACTATCCAGAGATTCAACACACATAAGAGAACATCTGGAAGAGGAAGATTGAAACGAATAGGTGGATAATGACAATTTTACAAATAATGCCATAAAATATCCCAAATTTTCTATCTTTAAATGGAAACAATTTAATATTAATTAAGTAGATTTTGATAAGTCAAAGTTGTGAGGTATAATCTTGGAGCAATGGCTAGTGAATTAGAAAGGTGTATGTTAGATGTCAGTACAGGATTCTCAATGATTTACTGCTAAATACTTGTTTAACTCAAAAGAAAATAGGAAATGTGCAATAGGGGAGTAAAACAAAAATGAAGCAAAAATTTTCAAAACCTGGGAAAATGGCAGGTTTAAGGCCTATATTATGAATAATTTTACTAAATGTGAATTGACTAAACACCAAATGAAAGGCAGAGGATGTTAAACAGCATTGAAAAGCAAGACTTTACTCTGCTGCCCCAAAGACACACAGTAGTTACGAAGATGTAAATAGTTTGAAGGAAGAAGGATAAAGAAGACTGCACATTCAGACAGTAGGCCTAAGAAGCTAGAGTTACTCTATTAATGTAACATGATCGTCTAGCAGAGGACATTCCTACGGAAATCACAAACATTTCATTAATACAAAAAGGCCAATTCAATAAGAAAATGTGCAATTATACATGTATATGTACCTAAGAGTAAAGCTCCCAAGTTTGGTAGAAATGAGGGGAGAATACTAGTATTTAAATTCAAAGATTTCACTGGAAATAGAAAATCACAAAATATACAAGGCATGGTGGCACATGCCTATAATCCCAATACTCAGGAGGCTGAGGCAGGAGGATTGCTGGAATCTTGAGGCCAGCCTGGACTACATAGCAAGACTCTATCTCTAAACAGACAAACAAACAACAAGAAAAAAATCATTAAATATATAAATTTGAATACTATCAACAAATTGCCCAGGAGAAAAGACAATAAGGACATTGTACGCAGTCTTTTCAAGCTACTGTGAAGTATTTACCATCATAGCTCCTAAGCTGGACAATGATAACTAGTAAGTTCAAAAGGGCTAAAGTCATGCTAAATATCTTCTCTGAAACAACAAAATGAAGCTTAAATTCAAAGCAGAGACATCTCTGGAGATTCCTCCCAAATATTTTGAAATTAAATAACACAATTATAAATATCCCATTAGTAAAAAAACACATTAGAAGAATTAGAAAATATTTTGAAAAGAATGACAATAAACACAAGATGATATATCAAAATTTGTGAAACGAAACTAAACATATAGCATTCAATGTTTGTGTTAAAACAAACAAAAATAAGAGCTGGAATCCATGAAATAAGCTTCCAGTGTAAGTAAGAAGCTAAACAAAGAATTTAAAATTAAACCCTTTTCTAAATAAAACTAAAGGAACAAAATAGGGTGGAAACCAATAAAATAGAACAAAATACAGCAAGAGAGAAAATAAGTGAAACAAGAAGGCAGCTTTTTGAAAATTTTGATAAAATTAATAAAGCTAGCTGATCTGATCAATAAAAAAGAGATAAAACAAATTATCAATGTAGGATTAGTATAATGTTCTACAGATATTAAAATGATGAAAAGAGAATATTATGAAAAATCTTCCACTGATAAATTCAATACTTAGATTATGCACAAGCTCCTTCAAATCACCTACAAAAACCTGATTAAGCTGAGCGTTGTGGTGCATACCTATAATTCTCCCCACTCTGGGAGGCTGAGGCAGGAATATGGAGCCCAGCCTGGCAACTTGAGCACTTAGCAAGAACTGAGGGTGTAGCTCAGTGCAAAGGCCATGAGTTCAGTCTTCAGTACAAAAAAGAAAATCTTATTCAAGAAGAAACAGAAAATCTTAAGAATAGCTTTATGCCAATTTTAAAAAAGTGAACTTGTAATTAAAATGTTTTCTGAAAAGAAAATTTTGGATCTATATGTCTTGTTGCCAAATATCATCCAACATTAAAAAAGAAATATTGTTGCTACGCAAACAAATCTTACTAGAAAATAGGCAAAAAGGAACACTTTTCAACTCTTTTTATGAAGCCAGTATTACCCCAGTAAAACCCCTCAAACATTACAGAACATTCCTCAAAAGCATAGTTATCAAATTCTTAATAATAGATTAATGAACTAAATACAATATGATGAAACAAATATAAAGGAAATAGAATATTTACATTTGAGATGAAACATGAAAGTTGGGGAAATTTTCAAATAGCGAGAAAAGATGAACACTTCTTTCATGTCACTTGTGGAGTCACAGTCTGCTTCTACCTGATTTGTATTTCTGGAAGGTTACTAAGTCTGAATGCTTCATACATCGCCAAAATAGAATTGAGGAAACATCGATTCTAAGGATGGATGAGATTCTAAAATGGTTCTGAGGTTCATATCTGGATGGGCAGAAGGAGGAGGATGAAAAGTGCAAAGTGAGGCAAGGAAGAAAGTTAGGCATTGTTTTCTAGAAGGATCAGTAAGACATTTTGGATATTAAAGGGTAGGAAGCTGATTCTCCTCTTCTGGAAGTAGTATTCTCAGCACCCACTGGAACTTTCTAGAGAAGTCATGCAACTAAACTTCAAATGACTATAAATTTGAGAGAGAAAAAAATGAGGGTGTGTGAGTGTGTGTTTGAGAGAGAGATTAACCAAATCCTGACATTATCACAGAACAACTGTATTACAGTAAGGGATAACAACTTCATCTATGCAAACATGATTATCGATCGCCACTGTTATTACTCAAATAACATGTTCTGTATTCGTGCAGAGTGTTTGCTAACTCCAGGGTACTATCTGATTTCAGAGCACGCTTGTCCCACAGCCACAGGCAGCCTTTCTGTGCCTCCAGGTGCTCTTAGATCAGGCGCATCCTTTGCTCTCCTGGAAGGACACTGTCTCTCTCCTCCTTCCTCACTTCCTCACTCCATGATTAACTACTGGGAAAAACAGTTGAGCCTCAGCAAGCCTGTTTATAAATTAGTAGGATAAAAAAGTGATCAGAAAAAATTATCAAAGATGTCTGTACATAAAACGAGAGATTAAACACTTAAAAAAAAAACTACCACAATACAGTGTGGCATATGGTGAAACTGATGCAGAATCCTAGCAGGTTGACAAGTGACACATCCTCCTGCTTGTGAGTGGGCACTCAGGGAAGATGTCACAGAGAAAGTGACATCAAGTCGACTGAGCCTTTAAAAGGTGACCCTGTGCCTAACCTCTCCTGAAATCTGCTCCTTCCCTTTCTGTTTTTCTCCCTTCGGGCACCTTCTCCATTCTCTCGGGTAACAAGAGGCTTGATGGTCTTTCTTCCCTCAATCTGCACATCATCAAACTGTCTTGCCAACTAAGAAGTTGGCAAAGTTGTAACTAAGTGCTAGACCTAAAGTGTTCACAGCGACCTCTTTCTTCAGTATTGTAGTACAACACTCAGAGAACAAAACAGCCAGTGGTGGAATTTCTACTACTACAATAATAGTAAAGGTGATTTATTTTTTTTAGGAGAAGTCCTTGTTAGCACTTAGGAAATCAGCTCTGCCTGTCAGTTTTAAGTGATTCTACGTTCAATTAGTACAAATCAGAAAATATCAGAGTGGCAAATGGAGAGTGAGTTTTGGGGGGTTACCATTCAAAAGATAAAAGAAGGAGGTGCCTCATTACTGTTCAACATACCAATGTCAGGACAGAATCCAAAAAGCTTTAAGAGGATGTAAAAAAAATAAAAATAAAAAAATAAAAAAATAAAAAAGAAAAGAAGAAAAGAAAAAGGACTGGAGAGGCCTTTCTTTGGATCACATCAGGAGGAAACACTAGTTAAATACAATATTATTTATGGAACTCAAGGTGTATAGAGATGTAAATCACAGACACTTGATATTTGAGTTGCTAAGAAAACTGAATATTAAAGGGGAAGCCCTGCAGCACTCATGTCTTTGCCAAGTCATCATTAAATTCCTCCTCGAAATATCCTCTTGGTTTACTGAGCAGAATATTTTGATAAGTGCCTGGAATTCCTCAAGAAATCTCTGTGCTGTTTCTGTGCTTGAGGCTAACAAAGATATGCCCTCTGAAAGTTTTCACGAGAGGGTCTTTCTGGGGTATCTTTCTGTTTTATTTTGTTTACAGAGAGCTTTATTCTTTAAGCACCTGGTCTTCATTGCAACATTTGTTCCTCTGCATTCGTTTCAATGACTATGTCTAGTGTGCAATCAATAAATGCAAAAATATCCCAATTTCTTTTCCTTCTCCTTGAGGTAGGAATCCATCAAAAATGTTGGCTGAGACATATGATTTTTAAAATTTATTATGCATGAAAAACAAGGAACTGGTGGGTGGTCAGTACAATGTAATGTTCACAATGGAAACGAGGCAACTCAAAAAGATCTTGTGGAAAACACTATTTGGAGGTTTAGAGATAAAGCTATGTGCAGACTTGTGTTGGGCAGTGAACTTTAACATAAAAAATAAAGTGAATTTAATGTAGCCTCAGAATAGCATTTGGCTTAAAAGGTAAACAACAACATAAAGTGATAGAAGAAAGTATAAAATACCATCCAACTAAACCGTAGATCGGTGAAGTGAATTACTGATGAAAGTAGAATAATGTACTTGTTTTTAAAATAAAACTGATGATCTGGGTATAGAATAGTTGTGCCTGAATACGAGGACATGCAACCTGTGATCTTCTTTGCTTTTTGTTTTTCTGGGGTTGGTTATTTTGTGATCTGCTAAGTTAGGGTGAGGAGTCTGCACTCTGCTTCATCTACCCCTGAGGCTCCCGACATGAAGTAAAGCACAGTGAGTTACCCCAAAGCAGTTGCTGATGTTGATAGCATATCAGGAAGTTGTGTGAGGACACATGCAGGTCCCTAAACTATGGAAGCAAAACATAAATTACAAGTAATGGTCACTTCCACGGCCACTCTGACCTCGGTCCGATGAATACAACTGAAACAGTGAAGACGTATTCCACCTCTATTTGCTT